>QEPC01010544.1:129621-201947 GCA_003113815.1 Sphenodon punctatus | reverse complement strand
TTCTGGGCGCTGCAATGCCTGCTGGGGGATTTCTGGGTGCTGCAATGCCTGCTGGGCCTTTCTGGGCGCGGGCGTGCACCTTTGGCCTCTGAAGGCCACCAACAGGCTGAAGGGAGCTGGGGCAGACCCCTCTCCAGTCTGTCAGAACCTGTGAAGCTCTTGGAGGACTGCAGAGGGGGCCACAACGTCCAGAGAGGTTGGGATACTGACGGGCTGGGATACTTTCCCATCCTGTGTTCTCCACACAAAAATGCAAAGCCCCCCTCCCTTTCCCGAAACCCTATGAGGGTACAGGAGCATTTATGTATAATCTCTGTGTATCCTACGCATGAATGTCCATTCTCTTATCTTCTATACAATAGCATAGAGGGCGAGGTACATAAAATGTATGTACATTTTTTTGTACGTATAATCTATGTCCATCGTGACATAACTTAAAAACCTCACTCCTTTGGATAACATGAGAATTTCAAATCATCATAACTTACAAACTACCACAACAGATTTTCAGAATCTAAACTCAGGAATGGACTACAATGCACACTTTAATTTTATGAGAACTCTACATGTTGACATGGATAACTTAAAACAAACTTCTATACATCAACATAAAAGGTTGCAAAAGACAAAAGAAATAGTTCTGCTTCCAAAATTCAAAGCCCTATAATTTAGCCATTTCGAAACCAATCCATCTGAACTTTGAACAGTTTCTTCATACGTTGGGTGAAGTACAGAATGTATAAACACCAAATGTCTGGTATGCATGTGCATCCTGCACATGCAGTATGCATGTGCAACCTGCACTTGGTGCATGCGCAAACCTTAAAATGGGTCCCAAAAGAATACAGCTTTTCAGATTCCAAGCTGAATTTACAATGCTGGTAGTTTTGAAATACCGCACTTTTACTTGTACACTAAGCAAATATGTTCTGGAAATCCTTAACAGATCCTAAACATGGAATTTTACTGTCTGAGTCGAACATCACTTTAAGACAATGTTTCTGAAAGTGTAGGGCAGATACCACTTGGAAGATACATGTAGAAACATAAGAACATAAGAAGCTCCATTACTGGGTCAGACCAATAGTCCATCAAGCCCAGCACCTGTTTCCACAGTGGCCAAATCTCAGTTGCTTGGAGGAAGTACCCGAGAGTTCACTATGCAGCAATCCATTCCCTGAAGTTGACTCCGAACTCCTGACAGTAAGAGTTTACATTCCCCAAACCTACCTGGCTAATAGCTGCTAATGGACCTATCCTCCAGAAACTTGTCCAGCCCTTTCTTAAACACAGCTGTACTACTGGCCTTGACCATATCTTCTGGAAATAAATTCCACAACTTAATTGTGCATTGAATGAAAATATACTTTCTTTTATTTGTTTTAAATCTGCTACCAGATAGTTTCATGGAGTGTCCCCCTAGTTCTAGTACTATTTGAGAAGGTAAATAACTGTTCCCTATTAACTTGTTCCATACCACTCATGATTTTATGAACTTCTATCATGTCCCCTCTCAGTAGTCTCTTCTCCAAGCTGCAGTGCCTCAACCTATCCAGCCTCTCTTCATAGGGGAACCGTTCCATACCCTTATCATTTTTGTTGCCCTTCTCTGTACCTTTTCTATTTCTACTATATCTTTTTTGAGATGGGATGACAAGAACTGCACACAATATTCAAGGTGTAGTCACACCATAGATTTATATAGTGGCATTATGATATTTCCAGTTTTATTCTCTATCAGTTTTATTTTCTATCTCCCCTACATCCTCTGCCAGTCTTTACATCAGAGGATGTTAGGCAAATACCTGTACCAGAACTGTTCTTTGTAGATGATGAATCAGAACACCTGTCAAAAATCAACACAGCTCTGGAAGAGGTTCTAAAGCAAATTGACAAACTAAATAGTAACAAATCACTAGGAGCAGATGGTATACACCCAAGAGTTCTAAAGGAATACAGATATGAAATTGCAGATCTACTACTGGTAATTGTTAACGCTAAAATCTGCCACTGTACTTGAGGACAGGAGGGTAGCAAATGTAATGTTGATATTTTAAAAGTGTTCCAGAGGGGATCCCTGAAACTACAGACTGGTGAGCCTGATCTCAGTGCCTGGTAAAATGGTGGAAATGATTAATAAGAACAGAATTACTGGGCATATTGATAAACATGGCTCAATGGGGAAGAGTCAACATGAATTTAACAAAGGGAAGGTCGTGTTTTGAGGATGTAAATAAGCATGTGGAAAAGGAGGAGCCAGTCAATATAGTGTATGTGGAGTTTCAGAAAGTGTTTCATAAGGTCCATCATAAGAGACCCTGAGGAAATTAAAAAGTTATAGGATAGGATGCAGTGTCCTATTGGGGATTGGTAAAGGGTAGGTCTAAATGGTCAGTTTTCATAATGGATGGAAGTAACTAGTGGAGTGCCCCAGGGATCTGTCTTGGGACTGGTGCTGTTTAATGTATTCATTAATGATCTGAAAAGGGAGTAAAGAGTGAAGTCATCAAATGTGCAGATGTGACAAAAAGTTATTCAAGGTAGTTAATACATGAGCGAACTATGAGGAAGTTCAGGAGGATCTTGTGAGGCTGGAAGATTGGGCATCTAAATGGCAGATGAAATTTAATGTGTACAAATGCAAAGTGGTGCGCATAGGGCAAAACAATCCAAACTATACGTACACAATGCTGGGTTCTAAATTAGGAGTTACCACTCAGGAAAAGGACCTTTGAGTCATTGTGGACAATACACTGAAATCCTCAGCTCAATGTGCAGCCACAGTCAAAAAAGCAAACAGTATGCTAGGAGTTATTCGTAAAGGGAGAGAATAAAACTGAAAATATCATAATGCCACTATATAAATCAATAGTGCAACCACACTTTGAATTCAATAATAAAAAAACCCTCTGTTTATAATGATAGTTAAGGCTCTTGCAAATTCACTCATGCACTAAAAAGTCTTGCAAATTGCAAGTTAAGGCTTCTGCTTTAACTTGCAAGCCATGTAAGCAGTAAACCTCAGGCCCAGGGGCTAAACACAGCACTCAGCAAGATTTTATGTGACCCCTTTCCAGTTCCTGGATTAGGGCCTGGGTCTCAAACATCAAAGCACTGAAAAAACCAAGCTTAAGTGAGAAGATGCCCCCCAGCAGTCCCTTTACCCAAACCCTGCCCCAGATTCCCCCAGCTGCAGCAGCTTGTTCTCCAAAACTCTGTCCCATATTTATTTATTTATTTATTTAAAGCATTTATACCCTCCCCTTCCTGTAAACAGCTCGGGGTGGCTTCCAACAATAATAAAATAGCATAAAACAATATAAAAACAGTTTAAAACAATCAACAAGTTAAATACTTTTAAAACAGGGCCCCGAGAAACAATTTCAACATTAAAACAATAGAACAAGGTAGGGGGAAAAAAATACAACCCTAACCCCTCCTCCCCCGCTCCCCAAAGGCCTGGGCGAACAGTCAGGTTTTGCAACACCGCCAGAATGACAACAGGCTTGGGGCCAGGCGGGCTTCCTCCAGAAGGGAGTTCCAAAGGCGCGGCCCAGTCACCGAGAATGCCCTCTCCATTGTGGCCCCCTGCTTTACACGGGGGACCTCCAAGAAGGCACCCCCAGCCGACTGCAGGAGCCGCTCTGGGTGCGGATATGACTCCATCAGCCCTTTCCCCTATCCCCCAGATGACCCCAGCAGCCCCTTCCCCAAACCCTCATCCAGATGCCCCCAAATACATCAGACCCTGCCCCCAAACCCTGCCCCACATGGCTCCCAGAAGCCCCTCCCCCAAATCCTCTCCAGTTGCCCCCAGCAGCCCCTTTCACCAAACCCTCCCCAGTTGTCCTCAGTGTTAGCTCCCGCTATCGCCATAGCCTTCGCCCCAGAAGATTCTGGGGTCCCCAGCCTCAGCAGCCCACCTTGGCCCCTGCACCTGGGGCAGAAATGCCACTGCCAGTCTTGGAGGCAGCCGTGGCCATGCCCCCCACATCCCTGCCGCAGCAGATTGCCGAGACAACCCAGTGTCCCGCCAGTCTCCAACAGCATCGCAACCCCTGACCCCGTGAAACGGGGCTTTGACCGCTCTGTCATTCAGCGCGTATGCAGGCGTGGCTGGGGGCGGAGCCAGAGGAATAAAAGCCGGGACTGGGGACTGCCCAGTGCTGGTAATTAGAGCAAGAGCCGGCCCCCTTGCAAGCTAAGTGTGCCTTGTTATTTCTTGTGAATTATCGCTTTGTTGTGTGTATCAGGAGTGTGTGCCCCCTCCCCAGTGCTTTCCCTATGAGTGAGTGTGTGCAGGTCAGGTGGGTGACAGACAGGTACCTTCCCCTCCCAGTCCCGGGTCTTCCTTCCTCTTCCCCATAAAGTGTGTGTGTGTGTCCCCGTCTCCTCCACCCCCAGGCTGCCTGTAGCAGGAGGGGTGGGGTATAATTTTTTAAAATAAATAAATAAAATAAACCCCAGACCCTAGCCCTGATACTCCGCACCATCCCCACTATCATTGTCCGACCCTCGCCCCCTCCCTAGCATGCATGATTGTGCAGACTGAGTGTGACGGGCGGTTTGGGAGCTCACTATAGCTCTGCACCCTATGATGATAGGGGACCCAGTCTCTGTGAGATCATAGGGCCCACATACTATCCTGGTGGGCTTCGTTACCTCGGTTTCCGCTGGCAGAGCATGAGCGGGGGTTGTGAGAGGAAACGAGTGGGTCCCCAAAAAGATTCCCCCCTGTCCCCACTGACACTCAGCTGCAGCAGCCCCTTCCCCCAAACCCTGCCCCAGATGCCCCCCAGCTGCAGCAGCCCCTTCCCCACAACCTCCCCCACATGGCCCCCAGCATCCCCTTCCCTAAACCCTCCAGATGCTACCAGTATCCCCTTCCCTACACCCTCCCCAGATGCCCCCAGCAGCACCTTCCCCAAAACCCTGTTCTAGCTTCCCCCAGCTGCACACACTCATTCATTTATCACACACACACTCATTCACTCATCACGCATGCACACATGGGGGGAGGGGATGGGGGCACGATGAGAGGACAGGAGAGGATCAGGGAAGGAGGAACCAGCATGCTCACCCACTTTCTTCTTTCTCCTTCTGCTGCTGCCTCTGCCTCCATCCCACTCAAACAGACACTGTGAGAGGTTTTCAAAGGCCCTGCTCTGGGGCTCACACATGTCACACAAGGCAAATGGTGGCTGTGTGAGGTTCTTTGTAGAGTGGCTCCATAATTCTCACAACTGGGCCTTTGGGTGAGGGAGACAGCTGAGTGTGGGTCTTTATTTACTTTTAGGAGCAGGGTTTTTATTTTTCTGGATTTTTATGTTTTTGGCATCTCCTTCTTTACCCTCTTCCCCCCTCTTTTTCTCCCCTTTTATATTGTTTTATATTATTTTATATAGATTTTATATGTACTTTATATATTGTAAGCCATTGTGAGCTGCCTCAGCAGGAGGGGCAGGATATTAAATGTTTTAAAATAAAATAAAATAAAAATATAAAATAAAACTGTGAGAATGCAGGAAACCAACTTGAAGAACCTTGGTTACAAGGGAGCAACCTTCTGTTTTCAAAGGGTCTGCTCTGGGGCACATGATGTGGCCACTATTTTTCCAGCATGTCACACAAGAAAAATGGCTGCCCAGAGCACGGCCTTTCAAAATATCACACATCAGCGGCAGTGGTGGCAGCAGCACACCAGGCAGGCAGGCAGGCAGACAAGCAGTCAGGTGAGTGGGCAGCACCAAGCAATGGTGGCAGTTGCAATGGGCAGGGGGCCAAGGCAACTGGGGGTGTTCTCCCCTGATGGCCCAAGACCCCAGGAGACAATTGCCCTGAACCCCGCTGAGGAGAAAAACAGAGAGGGAGAAATAATGCCCATGCCTGCCCTCTGCACTCTGCAACCAGCAACTGTGCATGCCCTGCATAACTTTCTCTCCTATATTTCTCCCATAGCCTAAAACAGAGTTTTCAAAACCATATAACTTTAAAACTGCTCTCTGTTTTTTTTAAAAAATAAGCAAAGACACCTATGGCTGGCAGGCTTGAATTTTCTGAAAGCTTGGCAGTTTCTCAGACAGCACTTTAAAACCCCAAAGGCTCTGTTCTGACTGTTTGAGTCAGTTAGAACAATTTTAAAAACTGCTCCCCAGCCTGCAGTGTCTAAAAAGTTGTATCTCACCCATTTTGAATCAGATTTGGCTGACCTTTTCACAGATTCAACCTCTCACCCAAGAGACCCGCTATGCAAAATCTTACAATGATATCATAAATTGTCTCAATTTTTAAATGAATAGAATGTTCATGTGTTTTAAAGGAGAATGCTACACGTTTTAACTAACCAGGCACTAGCATGCCTCGATAATATTGTGTGCAGTTCTGGTCGCCTCATCTTAAAAAAAATATATAGTTGAAATAGAGAAGGTACAGAGAAGGGTAACAAAAATGATAAAGGGTATAGAACAGCTCTCCTATGAAGAGAGGCTAGACATGTTGGGGCTCTTCAGCTTGGAGAAGAGAAGTCTGAGAGGGGATATGATAGAAGTTTATAAAATCACAAGTGGTTTGAAACACATAAATAGAAAGTTTTTATTTACCCTGTCTAACAGTACTACAACAAGGGGACACTCCATGAAGCTAGCAAGTAGGGCTGAATTGGCAAGCCACTGCGGTAGCTTTTTCTGACGGAAAAAGCTCTTCTGCAATGAGCAGCACGGCGCAATAGAGATGTCATTGTTCATTCTGCTACTTTTATTCCGCTACTTCTGCTGTTCCACTACTTGTATTCCGCTACTTCCATCAGCTGTGAAAACAGCAGAACAATGTTTGTTCTGACAGTTTCAATTTTCTGCAATTTCCATCAGCACTGCGAAGTAGCAGAACAATGGGCATTTTTACACACACCTTAAAGTTCCGGATTTTTCAAACTTCTGGGTTTACAAGTCCACAAGTAAGTTCCGGATGTATTTTTCACACATACATTGCTTCCTGGATGCATTCGTCACACAAGCACTGCCCTGAGGCAGCTTAAAGTAGCCACAGCTATAAACATGACAGACTGCCAAGGAAACCAAGTGACCACAGCTGCCTGGAGCAAAGCGATTTACCAGGAGAACTTTTTGCACACAGATGTTCTGGGAGAAGTTCTATGCAGAAGTTCAAAGAGCCGGATGTTTAAGATCTGGATGAGTGATTTAGACACACAGAAAGTGCAGGATGTAACAGCAAACATGCAGGAGAAATGTGTGTGTAAAAACACCCATTGTTTGTTCCGACAGATTCCAAGATTGTTCTGACAGTTTCTGAATTAGTGGAATGCCAGCAGAATTTGCAGAATGTCAGCAAAAAAGCTGCAGAAAGTCACCGGCAACTCCAAAATGGCTGAATGAAATAGCTGAGCAAAAAAAGGAGTTGCCGCTTCAGCTCTACTAGCCCTATTTAAAACAAATAAAAGAAAGTATTTTTCACTCAACACACAATTAAATTGTGGAATTTGTTGCCAAAAGATGTGGTCATGCCCAATAGTTTAGCTGGGTTTAAAACAAGTCTGGACAAGTTTCCGGAGGATAGGTCCATTTAGCAGCTATTACCCAGGTAGGTTTGGGGAATGTAACCTCTTACTGTTGGGAGTAAACATCAGGAAATGGATCACACCATTGTGACTTGTTAAGTACTTCTTTCAAGCGACCAAGATTGACCACCGTCAGAGACTAGTATGGCACTTCTTATGCTGTATGTTCTTATCCCTTTACGAATAATTCCTAACATTCTGTTTGCTTTTTTAATGGCTGCCACCAAAGAAGGTGCCAACAGACTTCTTTGTTGTTCTCCAGACTCTCAGCTTTCATTTAAGCTTCTTAATTAGTAGTTGTTCATTGTCAGATATCACAGAACCACAGAATAAACAGGTATATTGCTGGTGCTATAAAAATACAAAATCTTAAAAATATGAAGCCAGAGTAATCAAGGAAGAGACTCCTTTCTGAGTTTTCAGAAAGAATTAAACAAAAACTCTGACATAGTGGTTCTCATCGTTTCTGCCTATGTGACCCTTTTTATTTATTTGTTTGTTTGTTTGTTTATTTCTGTTTCGTAAAAACGAACATGACAGCAATTTTATGGCGCATGTATTGGAGCCCCATCCAGATGTTAAAAATAGGTGCCACCAAGTCAGATGGATGCTGGAGATGTCACTCTGAAGAAGCTAATTTAGCACATATGTTTTGGGATTGTAGCTAGTTTCCACGTCCTGGGTTGACATTAACAACAGAATCATTTTTTTCCCTTTCTGACAAAATCCCACTGGAAGCTCATCATGTAGTTTCAAATTATGGAACGGTGTGATCTGTTTCATAGTTAAGGGTATGATGCATTCTCCTATTTGTCTGAAATTTGGTAGAGATGGTTGCTTAGGTGTGGGGTACATTCTGCCCAAATGCCATACAAATCAGACCAAAAAACACACCGAAGTTATAGCAGTTGAAAAACTGGAGAAAAGAAAATGCTTTTACTTCCAGTTTAAGATGATTTTGGGGGCGGGGGAGGACATCAGAACTTAATGCTGAAAGACTGCATTGGCATTTACCGTTGTTATGTAATTAAGCGGTGTTTCCTTGGAGGTTCTATTTTTAAATTTTTTTTAATCCTTCTCGTGGTTTTAAAATTAGGGAAAGATTTGTAGTCTATGGGAGTCTCCATAATGTTTCACATGCCCAGTGAGGGATAGGGTGCTGCCATGCACAGTGAGGAATAGAATGAGAGGAACATTTGAACAAAACTGCTGGGATGGGAGTTCTCCGCGGCTGTTTGGCTCTTGGGAGTCTATGGGAAAGCTGGTAACATCAGAGGCATGTGCAGTAGAGAACCACCAGAGGGCAGCGTGTGCAGACAGCAGAGGTACTAAGAGAGGAACAGATTACAGAACACATGGCACCCAGAGAGGAACAGTTTCTAAAAGCAGTTTGTGAAGGGAGGGTGGGGCAAGAACCCCACTAGGTTTATGGCAGATCAGGAACACCTTTTTGTTTGGAGAGTTTTAGAGAGAAATGGAGATAAATTCACCCTGTTTGAAAGCAGCAGCTATGTATAATAGCTGTAGTTAAAACACGTTCAAACTGTGAAGAACTGCAACAGGATCTTACAAGACTGGGTGCCTGGGTATCTAAATGGCAGATGAGATTTAATGTGGACAAGTACAAAGTGATGCACGTAGGGAAAAATAACCCAAACTATGAGTACACAATGCTGGATACTAAGCTAGGAGTTACCACTCAGGAAAAGAATCTGGGAGTGATTGTGGACAATACACTGAAATCTTCAGCCCAGTGTGCAGCAGCAGTCAAAAAAGCAAACAGAATATTAGGAGTTATTCGCAAAGGGATAGAGAATAAAACAGAGGATGTCATAATGCCTCTATACAAATCGATGGTGTGACCGCACCTGGAATATTGTGTGCAGTTCTGGTTGCCCCATCTCAAATAAGACATAGCTGAACTAGGAAAGGTACAGAGAAGGGCAATGAGAATGATAAATGATAGGGAATGGGTTCCGTACAAAGAGAGGCTTGACAAGCTGGGTCTCATCAGCTTAGAGAAGACTTATTGTAGAGTTAGCTTTCTGTTGAATAACACACAGCAGAAGTTTCGATTCTTCAAAACAGAACTTTACTAAGAACTCAGAAGACATGCTTCCATACTGTACAGACTGCATGGGACAAGATGGAGGACAGAGAGAGAAGAAGAGAGGAGACAAGGAGGGGGAAAAAACTGTTTAATCCCCTGACCCTCCCCCTACTGGACAAGCCCCCATATTAAGCTTGCAGGGCTTGCAATGGGCTTTTACTTGTGACTGTTGCACAATCCAACACCCGTTCTCAACAGTCACTAGTCAAACTCACTAGGTTCATTCTTCTTAACAGCTTGCAATGGCGTTCCCCTGCTAGTGGTTTCGTGAACACATCCGCTGTCATAGCCTCTGCAGAACAGTATTGCAGATCTATGAGTCCTTGTTCCTGTGAGTCTTTCAGGAAATGGTATTTTTATCAATGTGCTTGGTTCTGGGGTTGATTCTTTCTGTTTGCGCCAGCACTACACATTCTTGGTTGTCTTCCAGGATTGGTGTGGGTCTGTCCAATTTTTGCCCCAGATAACTTCTTGGCTGACGTGTGCTGCTGCCATGTACTTTGCCTCCGTTGAGGAAAGTGTCACAGAGGCTTGTTTCCTACTGCACCAGCTGATGGGTCCTCCACCAAGCAAAAATAGGTACCCACTGGTAGATTTTCGGTCTGAATGGTCTCCAGCCCAATCTGCGTCCATGTACCCTATCAGGTCTGACACGGAAGTTGCTGGGAGTCATAGCTTGAGGTGCACAGTCCCTTTCAGGTACCGTAAGACCCTCTTCACTGCGTTCCAATCCCTTTGGGTGGGGGCTGAAACTTGTCTACACAGTATACCTATTGCCACCACAATGTCAGACCTTTTGATTATGGCAATGTACAAGAGCTTTCCTATTGCCTTTCTGTATTGCTTATTGTCTGGCAGCAATAAGCTCGTTTTTTTGATCTCCTTTGGGTAACTGATTTCCATAGCGGTATTTTCTTGCCTTCACACCCCCCATGCTGAAACTTTCTATCGTCTCTTCTATTGCCTGTCTTTGGTTGAGAAGATAGCTTCCATCATCTTCTCTTTCAATTTGTATTCCAAGGCAGTGCGTTGTTACCCAGGTCCTTAGTTTCAAAGTCCTGATTTAGAGCTCTCATTGTTTTGCACTCATCCCCTTCTTGCTCAAAGCATACGAGAAGATCATCAACATAAATTAATACAAAGATCCACCTGCCCCTTAGTCTCTTTGTGTATAAGCAGGGATCTGCTTTGCTCCTGGTAAAATTTTCCCTCATGAGCATCTTCTTTATTTTAGTGTTCCACGCTCTGGCGGCCTGCTTAAGCCCATATATGCTTTTGTGCAGTTTGCACACAAGATCCAGCCTTTCAACGTCTGCAAACCCCGGTGGTTGGTCCATGTAAATATCTTCCTTTAGCTTGCCGTTTAGGAAAGCTTTTTTCATGTCCATATGCTTGACTTGCATTCCTCTTCCGGTAGCTATACTTATCAATGTTCTGATTGTAATGTGAGACTAGAACTGGTGAGGCTGCAGCTCGTCTGCATACGCTCCCAGCATCCTCGGCTGTCATCGCTTGAGGACACCACGACTCTCCTGGGGCTGGCCTTCCTGCCACCCCAAGCTCCACCGACCAGCGGGCCAAGAACTGGTGAGGCTGCAGCTCGTCTGCATACGCTCCCAGCATCCTCGGCTGTCATCGCTTGAGGACACCACGACTCTCCTGGGGCTGGCCTTCCTGCCACCCCAAGCTCCACCGACCAGCGGGCCAAGAACTGGTGAGGTTGCAGCTCGTCTGCATACGCTCCCAGCATCCTCGGCTGTCATCGCTCGAGGACACCACGACTCTCCTGGGGCTTGGCCTTCCTGCCGCCCCAAGCTCCACCGACCAGCGGGCCGAAAAGCGCGCGCCTAAAGGCGCGCGCCTTACAGGTACTTTTCTCCATTTCTTTTCTACTGTACTTCCCCCTCCTATCTTACTCACTAACATGTCTGCCCTATTTTCTCGCCTTTTCTTTCCCTCCTCTCCTTCTCCTCTTCCTGTCCATCTTTTTCTTCCTCTACTTTTCTCCTCCCAGCTTCTTCCTCCCCCCAACCGATCACCACTCTCTAACCTCCCCCATACATCCTTTGCTCCCTTGGCTACTTTCTCTCATTGCTCCCCTTCCACTCCTGTCTCTAGCCTTCCTCGATGCTCCCCTTCTCCCAATCTTATCCCTATTCCTCCTGTCTCTAGCCTACCACGACGCTCCCCTTCTCCCAATCTTATCCCTATTCCTTGCCTCCCCCCTCATCAACTACCATTTTTCTGCTCCCTCTGGAACTGTCGCTCATCTATCAGTAAAGCTCCCTATATCCATGATCTTTTCCTCTCTCGCTCCCTCCAGCTCCTTGCCCTTACTGAAACTTGGATCACTCCCTCGGACTCTGTCACGCCTGCTACCCTCTCCTGTGGGGGTCTCTCCTTCTCTCACCAACCCCGCCCTGAAGGACGGGGTGGTGGGGTGGGCCTCCTTCTTGCTAAATCCTGTCAGTTCCAACCAATTTCTCCTCCCCCCTCTCTCTCCTTCCATACCTTTGAGGCTCACTCCGTGCGCCTCTACTCCCCCCTCCATCTACGTGTTGCTGTCATCTACCGTCCCCCTGGTCCTCTCTCTTCCTTTCTTTCTGACTTTGAGTCCTGGCTCACTTTCTTCCTCTCTGTTGATATCCCCACTCTCATCCTTGGTGACTTCAACATTCATGTTGATGACCCATCTCAGCCCTCAGTCTCTCGCTTCCTCTCCCTAGCCTCCTCCTTCAACCTCCACCTTTGGACCAACTCCCCCACCCATACTAATGGCCATTCTCTTGATCTTGTCCTCTCTAGAAACTGCTCTGTCGCTGATCTCTCCTTCGATCCTCATCCTATATCAGACCACTTCCTTGCCTCTTTCAACATTTCCCACTGTCCCCCCTCCTCTTCCCCTTCTCTACGCCCCTTCCGTGACCTTCAAGCTATTGATCCCCTGGACTTTGCCTCCTCTCTCTCTCCCCTTCTTCCTACAGTCTTCTCTTCCTCCTCCCCTGACTCCGCTGTCTCTGCTCTCAACGCCTCTCTCTCCTCCACACTTGACTCCCATGCCCCTCTCTCTTCCCGCCCTGCCTTCTCCCACAACCCCCGTCCTTGGCTCACCCCTAGTATCCGCCACCTCCGTTCTTGCACTCGTGCTGCTGAACGACTCTGGCGCAAATCCCATTCTCACGCTGACTTCCTTCACTTCAAATTCTGTCTCTCCACCCTTACTTCTGCTATCTCCCTTGCTAGACAACACTACTATGCCTCCCGCATTGAGTCCTGTTCTCGGGACCCTCGCCGCCTGTTCTCTACCTTTGACTCCCTCCTCAAGCCTCCCTGTCCTCCCCCTCCTTCTTCCCTTTCTGCTCAGGATCTTGCCTCCTTCTTCACCTCCAAGATAGACAAGATCCGCCTCGACATCGCTTCCCACTCCTCTCTTCCCACTCCCACCCCTCTCCCTCCTCCCCCTCCTTCTCTCATGTCCTCCTTCTCCCCTGCCTCCCTTAAGGAAATCTCCTCTCTGCTCTCCTCCTCCAACCCTTCCACTTGCCCCCTTGATCCCATTCCTTCCCGCCTCCTCACCTCCATTACTCCCACTGTCGCCCCTTCCTTCCTGCACATCATCAACCTCTCCCTCTCTACTGGCTCTTTCCCTTCTGCCTTCAAACATGCCACAGTCTCTCCTATTCTCAAAAAGTCCACTCTTGACCCCTCTGACCCTTCTAGCTATCGTCCTGTCTCACTCCTTCCTTTTGCTTCCAAGCTGCTTGAACGTGTTGTCTACTCCCGCTGCCTTGACTTCCTATCCTCCAACTCCTCCCTTGACCCCCTCCAATCTGGCTTCCGCCCCCTTCATTCTACTGAAACTGCTCTCGCTAAGATCACCAACGATCTTCTGGTGGCTAAATCTAAACGTCTCTATTCCATTCTTGTCCTCCTTGATCTCTCTGCTGCCTTCGATACTGTTGACCACTCACTCTTGCTGGATTCCCTTCACTCCCTTGGCTTTTGTGGCTCTGTCCATAACTGGTTCTCCTCCTACCTCTCTGACCGCTCCTTTAATGTGTCTCTCTCCAACTCCACCTCCTCCTCCTTCCCCCTCTCAGTTGGTGTTCCTCAAGGCTCTGTTCTTGGCCCTCTCCTCTTCTCGATCTATACCTCATCCTTAGGCAAACTCATTGCCTCCCATGGCTTCCAATACCACCTCTATGCTGATGACACTCAACTCTATCTCTCTACTCCCTCTCTCTCTCCCTCTGTTCAAGCTCGTCTCATCAACTGTCTCTCTGACATCTCTACCTGGATGTCTCAACGTCAACTCAAACTCAACATGGCTAAAACTGAACTCCTTATCTTCCCCCCTCATCCTTCCTCTCCTTCCTCACTGTCAATAACTATTGATGGAGTCACCATCCTGCCTGTCCCCCAAGCCCGTAGCCTAGGCTTCATCTTTGACTCAGCCCTTTCTTTTAAACCCTACATTGACTCTGTTGCTAAATCCTGTCGCTTCTCCCTCCATAACATTGCTAAGATTCGCCCTTTTCTCTCTGTCTCGTCTGCCAAAACTCTTGTTCATGCTCTGGTCATCTCTCGCCTCGATTACTGTAACCTCCTTCTCACTGGCCTTCCCCGGTCTCACCTTTCTCCCCTCATCTCTGTCCAAAACTCTGCTGCCAGGGTCATCTACCTCGCCAGTCGCTTCGACCATGTGCAGCCCCTCCTCTCTTCGCTTCACTGGCTTCCCCTTCCTGAACGAATCCTGCACAAGCTCCTAGTCTTCACCTATAAAGCTCTTCACAACCTTGCTCCCCCCTACCTCTCTGCACTTATCGCCCTCCATACTCCAGCCCGTGCACTTCGCTCCTCCTCTGTCCCTTCTCTCACCCTTCCACGCCTTCCCTGCTCCCCTAAGCGCCTTCGTCCCTTCTCACTTGCTGCCCCCCATGCCTGGAACTCCCTCCCTGTCCACATCCGCCTTGCCCCCTCCCTTCATACCTTCAAATCTCTCCTTAAAACTCACCTCTTTCGCTCTGCTCTGTCTGACTCTTTATCCTGCTGAGCCACTATTCCTATACCTACGATCGGTTTACCCTTATCCTTGCAACATGGACCTGCCTGCTGTCATTCTCATCGTAACCAAGCCAAGTACGTGCACTTGAGACCTCGCATCTTCATGAATGTTAGACCCCTTGTCTCTCCCTCTGTTCCCCTTCCTATGTCTCTCCCCCAGCTCCTGTCGCTCAGATTGTAAGCCCTAGGGGCAGGGACCGTGTCTATTTTATTACTTTGTAAAGTGCCATGTACACTGATGGCGCTATATAAATGTTTGTTAATAATAATAATAATAATAATGTGCTTAACTACAGGTGCAAATATTTCATCGTAGTCGTCTCCATACTTCTGGGAGTATCCTTTTGCGACAAGTCAGGCCTTGTACCATTCAATATTTCCCTGAGCATTGTACTTTATTTTAAATGTCCATTTACAACCTATAGTCTTTCTCCCTGTGGGCAGTGGAGTAAATGTCCACGTTGCGTTGTCCTCCATGGACTTTACTTCTTCTTCAGCTGCTCTTACCCATTTTTCTGCTTCCCCTTCTGACACCTGCGAGATGTCCTCCCAGGATTCTGGCTCTGACAATTTACTGGTGCTGACTTTGTAGGGCAGATAAGTGGGGGGGAATGCCTTTGTTAGACCTCGTCGACTGCCTTGGCTCAGCATCAGCAACCGGCTGTGTCTGTTCCTGCACTTGTTACCTTTTGACCATTTGTTCAGAGGATTGCTCCCTTTCAGTGGTTTCATCCATAGTTAATTGTTCTCCTTCGCCTGGACCTTGGAGAGTCATCACACTGTCGCTTGGGTTTTCCACAAAGGTCACACTGTTACTAATGGTTATTCTGTCTGTGCGTAGATCCAGGATCCTGTAGCCTTTGGAATGCTAACTGTATCCTACGAGGATGCCTTCCACTGCTCTGTTTTCCAGCTTGGTACGTTTCTCCTCTGGGATATATACATAAGTCTTACTTCCAAATACTCTGATGTGGCCCACACTAGGTTTTTGACCATGCCATTGTTCATATGGAGTTTTCCTCACTGTTCTAGAATACAGCCGATTCTGTAGGTAGGTAGCAGCAACTGATGCTTCGCCCCGGTCTTTTTCTGGTAGTCCAGAGTCTGTTAACATGCATCTAACCATTTCGGTTAGTGTTCTGTTTTTTCCCCCAGCTGTTCCATTCTGCTCAGGTGTATATGGCACTGCTCAATTCAATGGAGTCTCAGGAAGTCCTCTATTTCCTTTCCTGTGAACTCACCTCCATTGTCAGTTTGCAGTGTCTTTGGTTTGCGCTGAAACTTGTTGCTCATCATGGTCACATAGTCCTGAAGTTTGTCAAATGCTTCATCTTTACTCTTCATGACGTATGTGATCGTGTACCTTGAATAGTCATCAATGAAAGTTACCATATACCGGTTGCCTCCTGGTGTGGGAACCTTCATTGGGCTGCAGACATCGCTGTGTACAAGATCAAGCAGTTCGTGGCTCTATTCTGACTCTTCTTAGGAAGCGTAGCCCTCGTGGCTTTAGCTTTGATGCAACAGTTGCATTTTATGATCATGGGACACAGTGATTCCTAAGATCTTTGGTCAACTGCTGTCTGTGCATTTCCTTGATGCTGTCTGGGTGTCTTTGTCCCATGCATCTATGCCACAGGTGGATGTAGTCATGGTGTGGCTTGTGTACAGTGAGCTTCGCCTGTTCTTTCACTGTGCTCAGACAGTACAGGTGCTCATCTGCAGTGGCTCTGACCAGTACTTTTGTCCCACTTTGAATTGTGCATTCATCTCCCTGGAAACGGATGGTGAGCCCCCTCACTGCCAGGCACCTCACAGGCAGGAGTTCCTCTTCTAAGTTGGGTACATAGAGCACATCTTTCATGGGTATGGTCAGTGTGCCTCCCTGTGACTGGTTGCAGTACAGGAATCCTTGTCCAATTCCTTCCGCATTGATGCTTCTCCCATCTGCAAAGTAGATCCTTTCTTTACTGCTCAGATCCACTCCTGTGAAGAATCCTTTATAGCTAGTCATGTGGCTTGTTGCCCCAGTGTCTACACACCAATTTTGGGATGACCCGTTTTGCATTGCCCTGAAGCACCCAACTCCATTGTTGAGCAACTGTGTGGCTGTTTGTGACTTTAGCCCTCTGCTTAGGTGTTCGTGGAGACAGTTCCTGCTGTTATGTTTTCCATATATAGCAGTCTTTCTTTAAATGTCCCTCCTTTTTGCATCTGAAGCATACTCTGGTTTCCCTCTTAGGAGTTTTGTCTGAGGTTTTCAGTGCAGTCTCATTACCCTGCTTTAGATCATTCTGCAGTCTCTCCTTTCCCCCTCCTTTCCCTTTCTCCTTTCATTTGGGTTGGGGAGAATGGGAGAGTTGAGTAATGACTCACAACCCTCCCCCTTTCCCACTAGTCCCCACTTGCCTTCCAGAGCACACTGAAGTTGGGTACAGTGGTATACACATGTTTAATAAAAACTTTAAGTTGGGTACATATTGAAATTAATAAAATGGAATGGCCATTGGAAGGAATAGCCGTTTCTAAATAAATACTATTGTCATGTCAACATCCAATTAAGTGACTATGAAAGAATACATCACAGCTGCATCTTTGGAAGAACAGGTGGAAGCCAAGAGGGTATGAAGTAGTGAGGAAGACACCAGATGAAGTAAGTGGAATGGTTGGAATGACAGAGGAAAATATGATGCATGTGCAGGAGCAAGTTAGTGGGTAGAATGACAGGAGGAATTATAAATAGTTACAATAACAAGGTTCTCAGTGAAACAACTAATTCAGAAGACTGGTGGGATACCAATGGGAGCACTCCCATAATTTCATCCACTTACTTTAGCTGACTCCCTACCCTTTCACTCTCTATAGCCTCCCTCCCTGTTATTCTACTTCCTCTCCTGTTTAGTTTTGTTGTTTTGTTTTGTTTACGGTCATTCCACACACACACCCTTTCTCCTGTTCCATATGAGACCTACAGATAAACATTGTATTTACCAGGACTCATGAGTTCTCTGTGAGGGGGGTGGGGTCTAGAGAGTTATTGGGGCAACTTGGACCCAGGACTCCTGAGTTGTCTGTTACAAGGTTGAGAGCAGGAGAAAGCAGACCAGGCCGGGAACCAGGACTGTTGGATTGCCTGTGAAAGGAATGCAGCCTATTGGGTTAGAGTGAGGTGGAGAGGCTGGAAGCCAGGAGTCCTGAGTTCTCTATTAAAGGATTGGGACCTAGGAGGTTAGAGGGGAAGGGAGTGTGGGAGTTTTCTGGGAGGGCAGTGGGGACTAGTGTTGCCGCCAACCTGCAGAGGAAGAGGATTGGAACTGAAAGACCAAGGCAAAGTGTGGGTACATGGAGTCTAAGTTGCAAGCAAATACAATATGTGAGACTGTGCAACATCTTTACTGCTTACCTGGCACGTAAGTTAAGGTAGGAGCCTTAACTTACATTTTCCATGCTTTGGGGAGCACAGTTGAATTTGTAAGGGACTTAACTTCTCTCTTAAACTGTAGGGGTTTTGTATATAGAATATGCTAGATGATAAATGGAAACTGAAAAAGTTTAAATCTGTGGTTAAACAGAGCATTAGTTGTAGCTAAAAAGTTGGTTGACCAGAAATGGGAAATCAAAAAATGCTTAACGTTAGAAGACTGGAGCATCATGGTGGAGTTTATTTATTTATTTTAAACATTTATAGCCCACCCTTCCTGTCACAGGCAGCTCTGGGCGGTGAACAACATATCAAATTATAACATTAAAAACAACTTTAAAATATTACCAAATGGGAGGAATAGAAATATCCCCACCCACCCACCACCCTAACCCATCCTCCCACCGAAAAGCCAGGCGGAACAGCCATATCTTACAACAGCATCGAAACGAGGGGAGATCTGGGGCCAAACGGACCTCCACCGGTAGGGAGTTCCACAGCCATGGGGAGGCCACAGAGAAGGCCCTCTCCATCATGGCCCCCAGGCAGACTTGGGGAACCTCCAGGAGAGCACCCTCTAATGACCGCAGGGGCCAATCCAGAACCAGGGGGGGGTGAGGTGGTCCCGTTGGGCCGAAGCCGTTTAGGGCTTTATAAGCGAGTACCAACACCTTGAATCAGGCCCAGAAGACTACAGGCAGCCAGTGCAGAGACCGAAGAACTGGTGTAATATGTTCCTGGTGGCCCAATCCCACCAGAAGACAGGCCACCGCATTCTGCACCAGCTGCAGTCTCCGTACCGTCACCAAACGTAGCTCCACGTAGAGCGCATTACGGTAGTCAAGCCTAGAGGTGATGAAGGCAGAGTTGACCCCTAGGCAGGGAATTGTATTCTGCAACAGAAACACCCAGGATATCTTGTCAAGCTTACGGAATGACTTCTTAGAATTATTGAATAGAATATTCGTTATTTGATTTCATCCTTGTCTTCTTTCCCCATTCACCCCATCTTTTATCTCTTCCTCTATTTCCTTTTTCTCTTCTCTCTTTTCTACTAGGCTGCTTTCTTCTTTCAGGTTTATACTTGATTTATCATTCAAGGCATTTCATGTCTGTTTATGACAAATGTTGATCAAGAGTATTAAATATTAGCTGTTATCTTTTTTGAAGGTTCTGTAAACAATCAATTTTTTTCTATTTTGTATAGTTCAAAAACCAATAAAAAGTTAATTTTAAAATCCAAATGTAAAGAATTAAAAAGAATTTTAAAAAGTAAAATTTACCCCACATCCTAATCCCCAATCCATCCCCAGCTACCAAAAGCTCACCTGAACAAAAATGCTTTATACTGTTTCCAGAACATGCTCAGGCTCAAACTTTCACAAACATCAGGATCAGGGAGCACCAAAGCCAGGGAGTAGCCACCAAAAGTGCCTCTGCCTGCGCCTTCACCATCCATACTTGGTGTGCTGAGGGCACAACCAAAAGGCCAGTCCCAGCTGACCAAAAAGACCATGATGCAACATAGGAGAAGAGGTGGTCAATAAGTTGGGACAAATATAATCCCATGACAGCAGCAAAGAGAGTGCAATGTATGTCCAGTATCAATCTGATCATGGCCCTATTTGCAGATGGTATGACCTCACTTGGGGTTTCAACTCATAGTTGGAGAGCCTTGAACCTGAGGCTTCTGCATCTGAATGCACTTATTCAGATGCAAATATGGGTATGGTTGGGTGTTACCACACATGGCACCAGGAGGGAGGTGACCCAACGTGAGAACATGAGAATATTCCGCCAACACGGTCCCAACCGGATCAAACCATGGAACAAATGTTCCTGTGACAAGACAGGCAGGGAGCCGCACAAATGTGCAGCTGGTCACCCCATGCTGCACCAAGCATCCCACCTCCCCACCACGATTGGCAGCCATGACGGACTATGATGATCACCATGGTGGACATGATCTGAACCGGGCCACAGCACACCACATATGAGTAACCCAAAGTAGCCTGGACCATCCTGATATGGTGAAATGTAGTTCAGGGCCTATTTATCTTTTAACCCACAAAAAGAAAAAATGCATTTTTCTCAGAGGCACTTTTCAACCCTGCTGTAGTGAGAGATTTAAGATCTACAGTAATAGCTTGTGTCTTTACGCTGGATGAAAATAGACAAGACTTGGCCCACTATGGCCCACCCAGGCTGGGAACTCACCCACTCATCTGTTCCCATGCTGCCAGATCTTGGACCATGGATGCCCTGGGGTAGGTAAGTGACTGGTCTGGGATGCATCCTCCTGAAGAGCCTAGTAGACCATCCTGGGCCAAGGGCTGCCCATGCGGACCAACTTGGGCAAGTGTGGGCCCATGCATCTGTTTGGCCCCACCAACCCCCGCCACAGGGTGGGGACTGCCATGGCTGCCCATCATGGTGAGGACTGTGGTGGGTCAGCTGTCTGCACATTTTTTGAGTTCCCCCACCCTACCTGCAGTGTGGGGGCAGTGGGACTGCTGTCCAGCTGCCAGGGATCACAGGCATGTCATTGCTATGCTGCACACCTACCTGGGGAGTGGCAGCCATGTTTTTCCACCCTGGGGTGGGCCAGGGAACCACTGTGCTACCTGCACATCTGTTTTCACCCTTTGAGTGGAAACAGACATGACAATTGTGGCAGACATGGTTTGGACCGGGTCAGGCTGGGATGCACAACAAATGTGCTTGCAGCCCACCAGGGAGAGCGGGGAGATACATGAACGTGTGGCTGGCAGACCCCATGCCCATGCTGCACCCAGCACCCCGCCTGCCTGCCATGATGGGCAGCCATGGCAACCAATGATGGCCAGCCATGGCAGCTGGCCATGGCAGACCTGATCTGGGCTGTGTCTGCCAGGCCACAGCAGATGTGATAGCCCACTGTTGCCCGCATTGACCCAGTCAGGTGGATCTTAGCCCAGGCTGTGACCTCACATCGTCCTGGGGTTAGAGCCTGGGCTGGCCACCAACACAATCTAGGACAATCCTGGGTCAACATCTGGCAGTGCCTGCACAAACGTACAGGTAAGATTCAGTGCAAAGTGGGTCAAAGAGGGTCACAGTAGACCACCGCTGTCAGGTCTGTTTTTACCCAACGTTAAAACTGTGATTCCCCATAAGAACATAAGTGCCATACTGGGTCAGACCAATCATCCATGGAGTCCAGCACCTGTCTCCAACAGTAGTCAATCTCAGTCGCTAAGTATCCCAGTTTTCCAGTGGGACACATAGTGACTGCTTATCCCCAGAGGGCCAATTTCAATACTTTCATGACTGTATTCATCCAAAAGCTATATTAGGTCTTTTTGAGCTATTTTAAATATCTTGGTTATACATTTCCCCTACTATTGAATCTCTATAGTTGGATTAGCAATAATTAAAACACCTAGACTTAGCATGTAGAAGAATTTAAAATAGACTCAATACTTTGTTTTTAAATTTTCTAAAATATTTCTAATAGCATTTTGGATAATATATTTGCCATGTACAGAATACATGATGGAGTACTGTGGCATAAGCTCTTTTTACTGGTATTAATTTGGATTACTCTGCATAACACAAGTGGTTTCACACTTCTTGAGTAATGCAGCCATCTCAAATGCACATCAATAAAGCCTTTATACTACACCACCCTATAATGTATTTATATAACAGTCTTATAACATTAACTTGCCCTCACTGTACATGTTATGTAAGAATATATATACTTAGATCTACTTTCAAGAATATAACTGGTAATCAAATATATTATGTGTAATGTGGGTGATTGAATGTAACAGTACAGTAGGAATATGTAGCAGGAGAACTTTACTTTTGAATTCCTGAGGTGGTTGGTTATATTTAAATGCATAGCCTTACTCTTGAAGAAACTTTGTTTTATATCATCTTTTCATATGAAACAGAGGCAGATCTTTTGGGTTCACTGTTTGGCATGGGGTACAATGTAGGAATAAACTTGTTTCAGTCTTGGTGGGCGCAGGGGGGAGAGGAACAGTTTAGAGCAGCCTAATGCCTAATGTCTATGGAAGTTAATAAACATGACACTACCCACTCAGAAGTATGGTTAGGATGTGGATTTTTGCTGGTGCAGAGCCTGCCATGGATTTCACTGTCTTATCCCTCCTTCCACATAGCGGTTGTCACATACTCTTGGGAACTGGGAGCTGTGGTAGGGAGTGGGACAAACCTGTGGACCTGCCACAGCTTCCAGTGCTGCTGTGGGTAATGAAGAGGGGAAACAAACCCAAAGCCTTCCAAAGCTCTAGGTTTGTGTTCCCTCCCCATTACCTCCAGCAGCATCGAAAGCTCCCTGCCTATTGTATATGCTCTGGTGAGAGAGAGAGAGAGGAGGATGCCTGGCAGCACAGAGGATAACCTGGTCACTTTCACCTCAGAACCATCCAT
Source organism: Sphenodon punctatus (assembly GCA_003113815.1). Taxonomy (NCBI): domain Eukaryota; kingdom Metazoa; phylum Chordata; class Lepidosauria; order Sphenodontia; family Sphenodontidae; genus Sphenodon; species Sphenodon punctatus. The sequence goes on along the minus strand of QEPC01010544.1, from coordinate 179,339 downwards.
GCTGCCACGTATCTTTCCCTGATCTCGCCTTGGAGCACCGGCAGAGGGTGAAGTGAGATGATAGCCCACTTTAGCCTCCACCAGGTGGATGCTCAGCCACCTGTTTGTTAGGTGGTTGCTGCATGTTCTCCCCTACTGGCCACCCACCTGCCACAGAGCCACCACTCATGGTGGCATCTCAGATAAAGTGGACAAATGCTAGCCAATGCGGGCTATTGTGTTCCCATGGGGCCACTTCTTGTCTGTTCGGCTGCATGCAGACATGCCCACATAGAGGTCCGGTAGGCGCGCCGCAGAGTCACAGACCAGAAAGCCTTGAGTGTCCAAGGAGCAACCAATTCCCTCCTCTCTCCCTGACCTGTTCTCACTCTCACTGGCACGTGGATTGCAATACATGCCAAATTCAAACCTATGGTAGGTGAGACCATCCTGGTTCACAACACATGCCCAACGTTCATACTTCCACAGCTTTGTTAGAGGAACAACTCCCACAGGCCATGAATCAGATTGACAGCCATTCAAGTATGGTAAATAATGCATCGGGGGGTTGGGGGGACCGAAACAGTCATTTGATGGCACCTAAGTATGTGGTGTGTGTTCTGTCCTGTGTTCACAGGCAATGACCAGCACCACCACCTCTGCTACATCATTGCAGGCCCGCACTGCACAAGTAGCAGTCCCCCCAAGCCATCCACCAGAAGGGCATTCCCTGGAGCAAGGAGGAGACCATGGACTTTATTGCCCTGTGGGGAGAGGATAAGATCCAGTCCCAACTGTTAAAGTGCTATCGAAATGAGATGTTTGAAGAAATCTCTTTTTGGATTTTGCAGCTGGGATACATCAAGGACCTGAGCCAGTGCCAGCAACGGGCCAAGAATCTCAGGATGGGCTACAAAGAGATCAAGGACAATAACTATAAGTCTGGCTGTGGAAGGTAAATGGCTCCATATTTGAACCTGCTGGACTGGTTTTCTGTGCTTAGATGGAGCCATTGTCATCCTGCATCTACAGAAGCACCTTCATTGATACCCCTCCCCCACTGCCCGTTCCTGCTGCAACTACTCCCGCTCCTCCCATGGAAGTTGTGCCTGCTAGCAAAGACCTCTCCATGCCTCTCCCTTCCACAGAGCCAGTGCCTGACAGTGAGGACATGGACACTGTGACTCTCCACCTCTGCCCCCTTGATATGGAGAGCCAGCCTCTGTTTGTGGAGCCACTGGGGTTCAGGTGGTGGGTACAGAGGAATTGGAGGCCACATTTATCATGGAGGTGGAGGAGACCAGTAAGTTAATGCACCCGAAAGGACACTGATGTTACACAGTCATAGGAGGGACGCACCCATTTATTGCTATCCAATTTTGTGGATGTTGTCTTTTATTGTATTCACGGGTGGCTAGGAGAGTGATGGGGAGCAACAGGAATATCCCGTAGACACAGCGGGATCTGGTAGGAACAGTATGGGTGGTAAGTGGGTGGGAAGGCACCATGGAAGACTGGAGTGGGGTTGGAAGCCAAACTGGAGGGCAGGGGCAACATTAGGTATAGCAAGTGGGGAGAAAACACCAGGGCGGGAAGACAGGAGTGGGGCAGGCCAAACTAATGGCTTTTTGTGTTGCCTTGCTACAGGTCTGCCACCACAATGGACATGGGCCAGGGCACCATCAACAAATGCCCAGTGGAATTGGGACCTGCGAGCACACAACTGGAGGCACAGAGAGGATATGGCGAGGGAGCTGCTGGTGGAGACCACATGGTGGGCGGACATGATCTGCGATGCCATTCAGGATATGGTCAGAACCATAGGCAGTTTCTGTGGCAGAATGCCACAGAGTGGAGGCCCCTTGCCACTGAGGCCTGCCTGGGTCACCGGTGGGAGGACAGGCAACTCTGGCAGCAGTTGGGAGTGCTCCAACAGCATGCTGGAGAGGACACGTGAGAGGATGGGAGATCTCCTCTCCCAGTCTCTGGAGGTCCAGTGCTCCCTTCTCCAGCATGCGGTTGTCATAATTGCAACAATTGTTCCTTGAGGTGGGCACCATTCACCAACTCCCTCTGTCAGTTCATGCCGTGCCCCCCAAATCTTGCCCACCTGTCCTGGTTCCTCGAGAGACCAGCAATTGAGCCTTCTCCTTCCTGTGGCCATGCAGGTCTATCCACCCTGGTCCATGCTGATGCTGCCCCCTCCACCAGCAGCAGGTCAAGCACCCCGCCTCTTCCCACACCTTCTCAAACTCCACCCATGGATCCCTGGGACGAGGTTGAGGATGAAAGGAGTGCCCCCCATTAGTACCCCTACACAGGCAAAGCCACCCAGCTGTGGTCAAAAGGGGAAGGAGGGGGATGGACTATAACTAAGAGACATATGCCAATGTAAATGAATGGCAATGCATAAATAATAATGAATCACACTGTAAGTTGTAAGTGCAATTCCATTAATTTCCAAAATGTTTACCATTTCCAGCATAGAATACATTTGTTGTATTGTTTCAAATCATGGTTTCTATGCTTATTCCAGGAAAAGTGGGAAGCTTGGGTGAGTGGGGTAAGTGAGGAATGGTGCTATGCCACTTTAGAAGCTGCTTTCGGGGCTGTTGGTGGGACGGGAAGGGAAGGAGGTGGTATGGCAAAGTGACACCACTTATGGATCAGGGGGTGGGAAGAGAAGGGAACAGAAAAGCCAGGAAATAGTTGGGATGAGAGGTTGGGGACTCAAGGAGGGAAGGTATGCCGTCCCGGGGGAGTGGGGGTGGGATGGTCTAGTATGTCCAGATGAAAGCACATGGACATACTAGAATCAGTTTTAACAGCTTTACTGAACTGAAAACTTGAGGCTGGGTGTTTGTACTAGCAATGCGGTTCATGTGGCAGCACAGGGCACCTTTGATCTCCCCAGCTATGTGCCATTCTACTCAGTTCAGCTGCTCCCAGAACAAAGTCACTGGCTTGCTGGAGGTGGGGGTGTGGCTTTCCAATGTAGCCCCACCAGTCTCACAGATGTTGTGCAGAACACAAGTGGCTGTGGTTAGTAGGAGAGCAGTGCTCAGTTTGAAATCAATCCGGTTTGAGATTGTTCTCCAGTACTGTTTCAAAATCCCCAAAGCCCTCTCCACAACAGAGCAGATGGTACTGAGCTGCCTGTTGAAGTACCTTTTCTCCAGGGTGTGTGCCATGCTATATAGTTCTATGAGACAGGGGGTAGGCAGGGTCTCCGAATGACAGACTTCATGAGTACCTCCTCAATGCAGGCCCAAAGTCCCCATTGCACATGTGCCCAAAGAATGGGGACTGGCTCAGGATGCAGGCACCATGGTTCTTCCCTGACCACCCAGTCACCACATCCAGGAATTAGACATGGTGGTCCACTATGGCCCGGTGAAACATCAAGAAGAACCCCTTGCAGTTCAGTAAGTCATCTTTGCCATGGGGTGGGCAGATGGTGGTGATAGGGTTCCGATCAATCACCCTAATAAAGTTTGGGAACACCTTCAGACAAAAGCCTTCCACCACCTCCGCAGAGTCAATCTACCACACCACCCAGTCCAACAGCACTTCCACTATCACGGTGCAAATCTCAACGAGGATGGCCCCTACTGTGGAGGTCCCAGTGCCAAATTCCTGGGCAACAGAGTGTCAGCAGTCTGGAGTGCTGAGCTTCCAGATGGCAGTGGCCACACACTTCTTTACTGTGATGGGATGACTGCATCACCATGTACTTTTCCCCCAACTATGCCCTGCTGATCTCTGGACAATGAGGTGACAGGACAGACTGAAATGAGAAATCCACTCACCATCTCACTAAAAGGTCAGTACATTCTCCCACCAGTCTGTGCTTTTCTCCTTGACCCAAAGAAGCCTCACAGTGGGTACTGCCATGCATAGGACATTGGTGACTTCAGACATGTCTCCTCACAGGTACCTCTCAGCACACATCAGCTCCCCTAAGAGGGCTTTCATCCTCACCCACGTGGCCAGTTGTCACTGCAGGAAGTGGTCAGTTGTCACTGCAGGAAGTGCAGTCTACAGCACCAAACCCGGCACTGACTCTGTCATGTGGTGTGCACCATCACCCTGGCCACCAATTTATTTATTTATTTATTTATATTCCACTCCCTCCTGCCTCTGGCAGCTCAGGGTGGCTCACAATAAGAACAACAACAACAAAAAACCCACACCAAACAATAAAACATCCATAAATAATAAGGTAAAAATTAGTATCAGTGTAAAATCAAAGGGTTAAGTCCATAAGAAATATCCCCAACCTAACTCCCCCTCCCACTACCCATCTCCCCTGCCTGGCAAAACAACCAGATCTTACAATGGTGTCTCAAGGAGGGGAGATCCATGGACAGGTGGACCCCGGCCGGCAGGGAGTTCCACAGCTGCAGTGCTGCCACTGAGAATGCTCTCTCAAACATGGCCCCCGCCACACATGGGGGACCTCAAGAAGGACATTCCTGGCCAACCACAGGGATTGATCCAAACCTGGGGAGTGAGGCAACCCCACAGATAGGTTGGGCCCATGTCGTTTAGGGCTTTATAAGCAAGAACTAACACATTGAAACGAGCCCGGAAGTCTATAGGGGGCCAGTGCAGTGAACAAAGTACAGATGTAATGTGCTCACGGTGACCCATCCCCGTAAGGAGACAGGCCGCCACATTCTGCACCTGCTGTGCTTGGTGTCAGACTGTCACCAAGTGTAGCCCCATGTAGAGCACATTACAGTAGTCCAGTCTTGAGGTGATGAAGGCATGGACAATGTTGGCCAGGTCTGAGTCCGAAATATACGGCCAAAGCCACCGTACCATATGTAGCTGGCAAAAGGCACTCTTCACCACAGCTTCCACCTGGATATCCAGGCGGAGCTGCAAGTTGAAGAGCGCCCCCAGACTATGAACCTGAGAAACCAGGGAGGGGCGAACCCCATCACTGATGGGGACCTCCACCCCCACAGCCCTCCCCACTAGCATCACCTCCGTCTTGTCAAAATTCAGTTTCAGATGGCTCATCCTCATCCAGTCCCCCACAGCTGCAAAACACTGATTAAGCAACGAGACTGCCGGACCTAGGTCAGCTGAAAAGGAGAGGTAGAGTTGGGTGTCATCAGCATATTGATGACACTGAACCCTGAACTCTCTCATGACTTCACCCAGTGGCTGCATATATGTGTTGAACAGGAGAGGGGACAGAAAAGATCCTTGCGCAACACCCCACACGTGAGATCCTGGGGAGATGAAGAACAGTCCCCCAGAACCACACGCTGAGTTCTCCCAGCCAGGAAAGAATGGAACCACTCAAGAACGATTCTGACCACCCCAGCACGGTCCTGCAAATGAGTCACCACCAACATCTCATGGTCAATGATATTAAAAGCAGTCAAAAGATCAATGGAAGGAGAACCTGTCTGTGCCTAGTAATTGCCTTGAACCAAACACAGCAGACCATTTGCATCTGCCGTATTGCTCACATGCTTGCCTTGGCAATGGTGAAGAGGACCTGCAACACTAGGGATGGGAAAATGCAGTTCAGAATTCGGCTCGAACTCGACATGTTCGGATGACCAAACCAAACTTCCGAACTGAACGCTCGAACTTCCGAACAGTTCGGAAAAGTTCGGATGAGGTCGGGGCTGAAAAAACATGACTTTGGGGTGGGGAAAACATGACTGGAAGGGGGAGGCAGCTGAGGAGCAGACTTCCTGGCACCAGGGGTGGACACCTGGGGTGGTTTCAGGGCCAAAAATACCAATACCAAAAAAAAATTGGTTTCGGTACCGATAGCACTTTTTTGAATGTTCTGCTGAGTTCAGCCAAACTGAACTCCACCAAACCGAACAGTCGAACCCGAACTCGGTTTTCGAACTGAATGACTGAACGTCTGAACATCCGAACGGCATTCTGTTCACCCATTCCTATGCAACACCCCTAAATTCTCAGGCTCCAAGGCTATATGACAGGTGTTCATGGAGTTTGCAGACAATGTGCCAAAAGTTTGAACTGTTACACAGCTGGGTGGCTGCCAAGTTAGAACTGACTGCACACCACATGTGACCACCTACTGCCAACTGTTGGGCATCTGTAATCACATTACTGGCTACATGCCTAGCCATTGGTTCTGGGAAGCAAAGTGGTTCGAATGATTTTGTTTATTGAACCAACTGCTGTTGGTGGAAATAAGCAAGTTTTCGGGCCACACAGAGCCCTTCCTCAGGCATATAGCATAGCTAGACAAAATATATAAACTGAGCAAATACAGGGCAGTATATAAAGAAGCAGGAAAGGGTGGGGTTAGATAAGACAAGGTCACTAGTGGAGGATATATTGTAAGGGCCAGACATAAAGAAAGCAGAGATATAAAAATGGGGCTGTTAAAGATGTGTAGAAGACACACATAGGTGGAGGGTAAAGAGGAAACAGCTAAGGTAAAGTGAAATCACATTTAAAAGGATCTGGGAATGTGAGTGGCAGAGAGGGAGACAAAGAAATAGGAATAATCTACAAGTTGGTGTAAGCATATAATAATATAGAATATGAATGAACTAGGTATATAAGGAGGCAGGAAAGAGTGGGGTTAGATAAGATAAGGTGGCTGAGTGTGTGTGTTAGTGCAAGACATTAAAATCAGAGCTATAAAAACAGAGTGTTAAGGATGTGTATAGGTGGGAGGAGACAGACATAGGCGGGGGTAAGGGGGAAACAGCTAAGTGAAGTGAAATCATATAAGAAATTAACTAGGAACAAGTGATATTAGAAGCTACATATGACAGGAACTGTGAGAGGCAGAGAAGGAGATAGAGGGCCTTTTCAAATCGACTAGGGACCCCACGGGATGCGTGGGGTGTGTGGGTGTGTGGTGCAGTGGGTGGAGATGGGTGTGGGGCTGTTCCCACAGGCGCACACCCATCTCCACGCATGGAGGCACCTCCGTTTCCCCCAGTGCCTCCATGTGTGGGTGATGGGTGGAGATGGGTGGAACATGGGTGTATGCTCACACCTCCACCCATCCGCCGTGGTATTCCTATGGGCACCCTCCACCCATCTCCATGCAGCAAACTGCGTGGAGATTAGGGATGTGCGAATGTGGTTTGGAGGTTCGGGGTTCGGTCCAAACTTTGGATTTTGGCCAGTTCGCGAACACCCTGAATCTGAACCGACCCCTGACTGGACTGACCGAACAAAGTTTGGGTTCCAAACGCATTCGGGATGGGGGTAGGGGGTAGGGAGGAACCTGGTTTTCCCTCCCCCTCCAGGTTGCACGGGTGGAAGGGGCGCCAGGGAGCACCTCCCCCCCCCAACCTCCCAAGTCTGGGGTGTTTTTTTTAAACCCCCCACCCCAGGGATCGCCCTACCTGGTGGTGCCGGGGCTCCGGCCCTGGGTCCGGTGGTGGAAGCAGCGGTGGCAGCGGTGGTGGGTCCGACGACGGCAGCGCTCTGGAGTGCTTCAGGCCGCTACTAGGCCTTCTGGGTCAAACCGAAAGGCCTAGTAGCTGCCTGAAGTGCTCCAGAGCACCACTACTGCCGGACCTGCTACCGCTGCTGCTACCGCCACCATTGCCGCTGCTGCTGACGGACCCAGGGCCAGGGCCCTGGCACCACCAGGTAGGTCAGAGTTCGGGTCTGGCAGTGGCAGCAGCAGTGACGGCAGGTCCGGCGGTGGTGGCGCTCCAGAGCACTTCAGGCCGCTACTAGGCCTTCCGGTTTGACCCGGAAGGCCTAGTAGAGGGCTGAAGTGCTCCGGAGCACCACTGCCGCCAGATCTGCCACCGCTGCTACCGCCACTGCTGCCACCAGACCTGGGGCCAGAGCCCCGACACCACCAGGTAGGGTGATCCCTGGGGTGGGGGGGTTAAAAATAAATAAATTCCCAGGCTGGACGGGGGTGGAGGTGCTCCCCGGCACCCCTTCCACCCGCACAGCCTGGATGGGGGAGGGAAAATCTCCCCCCTGCCCGAATGGGTTCAGCCCCCACGAATGGGTTCGGCCCCAATGGGCTGAACCAAACAGTTTCAGGTTCAGCCGAACCCCAAACGGGCCGAACCCTGAACCCCCCAGGGGTTCGCATATCCCTAGTGGAGATGGGTAAAGGTGTCTTGTGTGATAAGGTCCAGAGGTAGGGGAAAATCTACAAGTAAGACTTTTTCAAAAGTCAAAAAAAAAGTGAGGAGAGTGTTAATTCTGTAAGTATAATATTAGACGGAAGTATTGCTACTGATGCCAGCCTGCCAGCCTCATCATACCCATGTGTTCCTACAGCATCAGGAAAGTTACACATTTACATACTAAATCCAGTGATTCCTGCAATTTCTCTATAAGTGAGGTAGGTCTGTCAGATTGTTATAGTGAGAGAAGACTAGCTAGGAATCAAGCAATGTCTGGATGGCCAGGTGTTTAGTCACAAGAAAGGTGGGAAAGCAAAAAAGCCTTGTATCCATGGCTGAGATGTGAATTAGGAAAACTGGGTTGTACAGTGTGCTCCAAAGCTAGGTATTTAGGTACATTGAAAACACAAGGTTCTACTAAATAGTGTGGAAATTCCATTACTTACAATGGGAAATCAAGGAAAACTCAACTTAAAATTCCTCCAAAAGAAGATCACAGAGCAGTCCAAATTCTTTGCACACATAAATGCACAGAAAATAGTTGATCTATCCAATAGACAAGACTTGGAGAGCTGCACTGATCATTGTAGTGAGTAACAAAAAAAGTAAATAACCTGCTGAGTAAAAGCTTATTCATTCATAGGACTGCTGCCTCTTAATTAGACAAAAAGGATAAAGCATATTCTGATCACTTTGACCTGCAAGAGCTCTGAAAGCTAAATGGTTTACACCTTGTTAAAGGTTTATGCTCAAGATACAGGGCAAGTCAAACTATTGAGTGTATTGCATCAATAATGAAATAATGAGTTTATAAGAGTATGCAACAGATTAATGTAAGATATCAGTCCTTATAGATGAGTCCACCAGCCTCAGTGACAAGAGTACATTAACTGTGTATCTGAAATGTGAAACTGACAAAGAAAAAGAGCCATGTTTCCTTTTCCTGGATTTGATTGAACTTCCAGAACTAACAGCAAAAATGGTAACAGAAGTTCTCCTTGCTTGTCTTGCATCACATGGATTTGATCATGCTAATCTCCAGCAAAATATTTTAGCTTTTGTTAGTGATGGAGCTTGCATGACATTAGGAAAGAAACCAGGAATTTCCCAATGCCAATGTATCCTAACATCATAGTATGGCACTGCCTGAACCACAGATTAGAGCTTGCTGTTAAAGATACAGTTTCAGATGTTCTGGGAGCGAATCACTTCTGGTAATTCATGGTCAAGCTATGTTCAGTGTATAGCAGGCCAGTTCCCCACTAAATCAATGAGAACTAAAGAAATTTTCAAAACAGCTAAATGAACACATTAAAAAGACTGGCCAAGTCTTGGACATCAAATGCGTTGAAAGTTCTTATAAGACTATTTCAGAAGTTTGGAGAAGCTATTCTCTTTGGGTAAAAACAAAAGTGACTGTGGTGCGGCGGCAACCCAGCGTGGGGCTGGGCGAGAAGCCACGGCAGACATGAGCTGGGCTGGGCCACAGAACAAATGTACCCTCAGCCAGGGCCTGGGGAGGGCAGGGAGAAACAGGAACATGTGTTTAGCTGGCTTTACCACCACACTGTGCCCAGCGCCCTGCCATGACAAACAGCCATGGTGGCTGGCCATGATGGCTCCCACCCCAGACTGCGTTTACTGCCCAGACAGACGTGCTAGCTCGCTTTGGCCCAGTAGGGATGGGAGAACAGATCGCGGTTAGGGTTCGGCCGTTCAGTTCGGTTGCATTTGGTTCGTCCGTTCAGGTTCGGCTGTTTGGTTCGGCTGCGTTCGGTTCGTCCATTCGGTTAGTTCGCCGGGTTCGGGTCCGGCCATTCGGTTCGGGTTCGGCTGTTCGTGAAATGTTTTGTTATGGGTGTTTTTGTTGTTTTTGATACGGTTTTTTTTGTTTTTTTATTTGATTTTAGATGGGGTTTTTTGTTTTTTATTATTTTTTTGTTTTTATATGGGTTTTTTTAATTTAATTTTTTTATCTAATATTATATATATATATATACACTAAATCTAACTGCTATTAACTATTCTAAATGCTATGAACTAAATGGATTATCTAATAAGTATACAGGCCTACTCCTACAAACACTAAAACTAAATCATTAACACTAGCTCTATCACTAAGCTAACTCCTACAACTGTCTACTGTCCCCTACCTCCCCCTCCATATATATATATATATATATATATATATATATATATATATATATATATATAAGTTTCATTTCAGTACAAAACTGAATATATATATATAGCTTTAAGTTTCATTTCAGTTTTGTACTGAAATGAAACTTAAACCTTAAACTGAAACCTTGTGTTGTTTAATATATGGGATGGGGAAAAATCACAAACAACACAAGGTTTCAGTTTAAGGTTTAAGTTTCATTTCAGTACAAAACTGAAATGAAACTTAAAGCAATCTAATAATCCTACTCAACGCCTGCTGTTCAGGAACAGTGACTAGCTCAGAAGGTGTTGGGAAGGGGGGAGGCAGATATAGTTTCATTTCTTGCAAGCCTCTCCACCCCTGGTGTCTGGAAGTCTGCTCCTCAGTGACTAGTACTACCCCTCCCTGTCACGTTTGACCTTACACTGAACCTTTTTTTGTCACCCGAACGCGATCCGAACTGACCGAACTGTTCGGCCATTTTGCCGTTCGGTGTTCGATTCTGTTCAGTATGTTCGGGTTCACGTTCGGTAGTCCGAACAGGCCGAGTTCAGGCCGAACACCGAACTGTGTTCGCCCATCCCTATGGCCCAGTCAAGTGGGCCTTAGCCCGAGCTGTAACCTCAGAGATTTTCTGAGGTCAGAGCCCAGAACCCGAGCTGTAACCTTGGAGATTTGAGATCAGAGTCCAGGCTAGCTGTTGACAGTGACACAGCCTGGGGCAATTCCAGTCCAACCTCTGGCAGCACCTGCACAGATGTGCAGGTGAGGTCCAGGCCACAGTGGGCCACTGTCACATCTGTTTTTACCCTCTTGTCTTCATTTCAGGTCTGCCAGTGAGAATGAAAATCGATCACAAACAGAGCAATCTTCTTACAATGGTGACTGGTCTATACAAGCGTTTATCCTTGAAACAGTTTCTTCTTGTTCTTGCACTTATGTATGATGTCTTGAATGAGCTGGCAATACTCTCAGAGTATCTGCAGAAAGGAAACACTACTGTTGTAAAAGCAGATAGACACATTAAGAGATCTCAAAGAATCTTGGAGACCTTGGAGAAAAAAGGAAAGGCCATTTTGGAAGCAGAAGCTATGGTATCAACAAAGACATTTGGTTCTGCATGTGTGCTCCTGCGTTCCAACCATCTTCACCCATCAACATCCATCGCCCATGCATGGAGGCATTGGGAACAACGGAGGTGCCTCCATGCATGGAGATGGGTGGAAGTGGGTGTGCATCCACGTGATGGGCCACACACGCACCGCACACCCACTGCCATCTCCACCCATCCCCCCACCCTGCACCATGGCGCCTCCCTGGTCCATTTAAAAAGGGCCATACCCTAATCCTGGATTCAACCCTCACTCCAAGGGAACTCTGTTAAGGTAAGTATTATAGAGGTACGATCACGCCTCTATTAGTTAAGGCGTGATGGCATTTCCATTCAATCCCCGCCTATCTTTAACATGGGAGTTTTGAGTCACTTCACTTCCAGGTTTGCCACTAAAATAATTTTCAGGCAATTATTCTTTAGTTAGGGATCTTAACAAAAAGTAAATGTTACAGACAGCTAAAGTTCGGGGTGAAAGAATTGCTGATAGTTTTGTGTAGAGAATAGTGCTTTTAATAAAGCGTTATCATCAAAAAATGACATGAAGAAAAAGAAGAAATCGTTAAGTTGTACATGCCTATTGTAGCTCTCCTAGCATTGTATATACAACATTGTATAAATATCTTCAGTGTGAAGGAGAGCTGAGAGACTATAAGGTGTATTAGCAAAGTAAGAAAAATAAAGTCAAAATAAATACAGCTGTCAGAACGATGTTACAGGAGAGGATGACTCAGGTTCGGGAGCACAGTAGCTGGGGTGGGGGGACAGGTCAAGCTGGCGGGGGGGGGTTAGGTTAGCTGTTGTAACAATGCATATTACATCACTTCACACACTCTAAAATTAAATAAATTAATTACTTATTATTCATATGCCTTAATGAGTTAATCAACATGTTGATGGTTTTTTTACTCTGTATCTGAAATTTAAAAGTTAATAATGTGATATGTACTATGTATAGATTAACTCATTAAGGCATGCAAATAATAAGTAATTAATTTATTTAATTTTAGAATGTGTGAAGCGATGTAATATGTGTTTTTATGGCAGAACTGTCATGTTCTTTAAAGAGGAGGGGGTGATATTTTGAGGGGGAAAGGATATAGAGAAGGTGAAAAATAGTGATGTGATGTGGTGAAGTAATAAGTTTAAAGTATAGGACTTAAGGTATGTTGATATTATTAGACTGGGGAAACGTGAAAATAATATGAATGATTAATTCACCTTAACTATGAATTTAAAACCTTGTTTTTTAAATGTTGGAATTCTTTATATAGTCTTTCCCGACTCTCCAATCATATCCACATAAGAGAATCTAGAGTGTCTTTTTTGTTGTACAGTCTTAGTGGAAACAGCCAGCCAGATTTGTTGTTGTTGTTGGTACAATTCTCCTTCTTGGTTGTGTATGAAAATGTACTGAGTTTTCATATATGCTGGTGAATGGCTTCCAAATATTGAATAGTTTGAGATATCAGTACAATTCTTATGACTGAGTGCAAAAGGGAAGTGCAATTATCACTGATCAGTGATTTGGGGCTGGAGCTTGGGGAGCCTCTCATGAAGAGCTCCTGCACTTTAAAATTTGCCACTACACCACTGGTTTTCACCCAGAGGAAGAGTGCCTCTCCAAACAGGAGTGCCAAAAGTCCTTCCTCCACCCCCACCACAATTTGTCCTATTTCCACCAAGGATTGAACAGGACAAGTGGCAGGAGAGGAGTGGTCTCTTTCCCAGGAACTCCAAAAGTGGTTGGGAGAGGAGGGAGGGTGTCTTCCCACACCCCTCCTCACCACTTGTGATTCTGCACCAGGGATCACAGTGGAAGCTGACAGAGGGCTCCCAGTCTGTTTGTTTGCATTGTGATCCACAGTGTAGAATCACAAGTGCCGGGGGTGGGGATGGGTACTCTCTCCTCTGCTTTCTGGGCTTCTCAAATGTGGGAGCACTGAAAGCAGCTTGGATTCGAGTGGAGGGAGCTATCCATTTCCCACCCATAGCTATCACTTGCTGTGCAGAGTAGATTGCTTCATGGCACAGCTTCCAATCGACCCTCTGCCCCACCTCCCAGCTTGGTGGGTGGGCACTGCCTACCCACCAAGCTGGGTTATCTAAACATTACCCACCAATAGTTTTTTTGTGCATGTGCTAGCATCTGTTTTCAACTTTTCACACTGTTTCTGGCATTCCCGGATTGTTTGAGATTAGTGGTATTCCAAATACATCTCCTCTAACAGGTGTACACAAAGAGAATGTAGTTTAGAAGTCCTAATCCTGGCCTTAAATTACCTCGGACTGACCAGTTGCAACAGCTTTTTAATCTTCTTTGTGCCACAGGAAGGTTACAAAGCAACCTTAGTGGGCCTGAGAATCTGTTCCACTGTCTGTCTAGATCAGGAGCAGCAAGGGTAGCTATAATTGGGACAGGTGGTGCAGCTGAACTGGAGCATATGAGACATGAAGGGCCCACACATCCTGCTGCAGCTGTGTCCCCTGACTCTGGGAGGGAGAGCAGGGGGAAGGGGACTTTCCATCTTCAACATCAGGGTCCATTCCAACTTATCTATGCCTCTGAGGCATAGGGAATCTTTTCCCTCCCACAGGCTACATTGAAAGTTAGCGCAAGGTCCACAGGCCGGATAGAAGTTGGAGGGATGGGGAGTACTTAAAGCATGTGTTCAGGATGGGTGACAGATGTGGAGGTTCCTGTTCATGATGGAGCTACACCATCTGTTCATCGCCTAGCCTCAGGTTCATGCCCTCATCTCTGCTTCCTTCCTCTGAATTCACTCATTCATTGGTTGAGGCAAAGGACTGGATCTAGGGGCCAGATGCAGGAACTGGAAAGAGTCCAAATAAAAAACATCAGGGGCTAGATTTGACCCGCAAGCCGGAGACTCTATGCCCATCTGTTGACAAATAAATGTCTATAATGCAAAAACGTTTTGCTATAGTAAATGTATGGATTAGAGTGTACAAAATGTCAGAAATCTAATAAATGCCAAGTAGTGTTATTACTATTCATGAGACTTTGGCATTTGAAGTTTGGCATTTTCTTACTTTTGTGTGCTTAAATCAGAACTGAACTGTGGCCCCTTGCCTATTCTACCATGCAGAACAAGATATATTCAGAAAATTGCAAGCATTTTTACACAGGGGTGATAATGGAAATCATTTTACAACCTTAGCTATGGCAGTCTCTATATTGCAAAGGCTGTATAATATGGAAATGCGTAATAAATAATAGGTGGCTCATGAAACACAGCACTCCAGAGTGAGGGAAAAGAAAATGAACTGTGAGTGGGTGAATAACAAGGAATGATCTGTGTGTAGTTATGTTGCGGTCACTGTGCTCTTGGGGAACCCCAGTGATTTCTTTTCTTCTATTGACATGGGGGAGAAATGAAAGTTCTCTCTTCTCCTAAAACTATCTGTTTCTGAGTTTTAACCATTAAAACTCGATCTTCATCTGATGCTAAAGGACGTAGTTCCATTAAAGATATGAAGCTACATTGGTTTATATCGATTGAGCATTTTGGTTCTAGATAGTAGTGTTTTTCTTTTTCGGCTATTAATAGCTATTTTTATTGTAATATCATGGCCCAGAAAACCCAGTGCGCTCTCATTCCTTTTTCATGCTAGTGCATCTGAAGTTATTTGAGCAAAGATTGCAGGATCAGTGGTGAAATCACAGAGCTAGAGTGTGGTCGCCGTATTGGTCCCAAGTGATAGAGAGACAAAGTGGTTCGAATGATATCATTCTTTTATTGGACCAACTGTTGTTGGTGAAAATAAGCAAGCATTCGGGCCACACAGGGCCCTTCATCATCAGCTTTCCTCACCCATCTGCTCTATCAATTTCACATCAACACTGTTGGATGTTAGATATATTTGAAAGGTTTGTTACACTTTAATGGAAGCCGGGTTGCTTTTTTCTATTCCATCATGAATTATTCCATTTTAAAAGAACAGATTTAAATTCCCATAAAAGTTTTTTTTTTACAAAACCATTACAACATGGTGTGGTGCCATCCACCCCAGCTATTGAGTGCAGAGGGAAGTCTTAAGTTCATGGGCTTGGTGAAATCCTATACTGGACCAGAACCATGTTCCACATGTCTCTGACACTGGCCAATGCCAAATGCTTCATACTTTGAGGAAGTACAAGCTCCTTGCACTGGGCAAATGTGGGGGGGGAAATCAGAGTCCCAGTCTATCTCCTAATATTTTGAGATTAACTTTAGTCCTGAAGTATGAAGTTTTTGATCTCTCCCTCTTTAACATCTGAATAATTCTGCTAGCCATATGGATGTCCATTCTCTCCTAGAATCTTACCAAACTCCTGACCTCAATGGCATCCTATGGTAGTATCATCTACCTTACACCTGTGTAAATCAGAAACAATCCCCTAGAGATCAGAAGACTTAGACCAGTAAAAGAAACATTTCGCCATTAAAGTTTTGACATGTTCCCCACAGGGTTTTCTTGGTGTTTCTAGTACTATTTTACACACTGATATTAATGCAAAAGATAAAATAAAACATATAAGGCTAACTCCTCAACTGGTGTAAGTCAACAAAGCTTCAATGAGTTCAGTGAACCTGTGATAATGTACGCCAGCGTACTTCAGTTGGGGAACTGGCCCTTAAAGTATACTATTCATAAATATTTTCATGCCTAGTACTTGCCATGAAAATTGTGAAACTTCTGTACTCCTTGTTATTATTATTAAGTATTTGTATAGCGCAAGCAATGTACCTGGCGCTTTACAATTGTTGAGCGTAGACAGAACCTCTGCCCCAGGGGGCTTACAATTTAAGAGAGACAAGGGAGAGGAGTTGAGGGGTGGAGACCACAGAGAAAGACCAGGATACATTCATGAAGGCGTGAGGTTGCAGGTACATGTGCTTAGCTTAGTTACATCGGGGAAGGTGATGTTGGGAAAATCAGGAAGGGGACTAAGGGAATGAGGAGCCTAGGTTTTCGGGAGAAATTTGAAAGTTAGGAGTGAGGGAGAGGAGCAAATGTGTTAGAGGAGGGAGTTCCAGGCATGGGGGAAAGCAAGGGAGAATGGGCGAATATACTTAGAGGAGCAGAGGAGTCATGAGAAGGCGAGAGTGGTAGAAGAGGAGGAGCGGAGTTTTTGGATGGAGCATAGCAGAAGGTGAGCAGAGAGAGATAGGTGGGGTCAAGGCCATGAGTAGTCTTGTAGGTAAAGACCATGAATAGCCCTGTAGGTAAAGACAAGAAGCTTGTGCTGAATGCGTTGAGCTAGAGGGAGCCAGTGGGGAAGGGAGAGGAGAGAAGGGGCTGCACGTGATCAAAACGGCGGGTGAGGTGGTTGGTCTTGGCAGCAGAGTTTTAAATAGATGAGAGGGGGGCAAGGTGAGAGTAGGGAAAGTCAGTGACAAGGAAGTTGCAATAGTCAAGGTGAGCGATAACCAGAGCATGGACTAGGTTTTTATTTCATTTAATTAATTTATTTATTTCCTTATATTTTTATCCCGCTGCACTTGCACACTGGCAACTCAGAGCGGCTCACAATAAGTTAAAACATATAAAATCTCATAAAACAACATAAAACAGTGTAAACAGTGAGGAAAGGATGGATCTTAGCAATGCTGCATAGGGAGAGATGACAGGATTTAGCAACAGATTTGATTTGCCAACGCACCGAAGGAGACAGGACGCAATTACTGGGATTTTAACAGCCACACTCTTTATTCAACCAATTACAATTAAAATCAGGTGGGGGAAATCACCTATTGCGATATGGGTCCAGTACTTGAACTTTAACAAACACAAAACAGTAACCCAGGGGTGGTTCCGATGTACCCTCGATTATCACCGCAATTGTGCATACATCTCCCCGTCTCTGTGGCCCCTGCCACAGGTGAAGGGGACCAAATCTTTCCAAACTTGAGTAAGGATGAGGGCACCTGCCGATGGGGGACCATACTTGTCCCTACTGCCCGTCTCGATGCTTCTCCCAGGGAGACTGCCCCGCTGCTTGCCGTACCCTGCTTTTCTGGCAGGTGGGTCTCCCCATCTCTTAAGCCTTAAGGAGATGACTCTTACTTATGACCATGTCTAACCTATTCTAACCTATAGTACTGGATCCCTGCCAGAGTGTGACAATGATTGAACCAGCACAACACCCCGATTCTAAGGGTCAACCAATTAGCCAAATGCCCAGCACTGCAAGGAAGGTGAAAAATGAGAACCAGAGTATTGAGGCCAGATTAGGGTTCCCTTCAAAATTCCTTCCTAGTCCTGAATGGCGACTGGCAATAACCCACAGTGCAGGGGGAGGGAGGGTGGGTGCCGCTTGATGAAGCTCTTGGCCGCAAGTGGGGCTGGAACCAAGTCTCCTTGCTGAACGCGGGCCCCAACCCTTGGGCACGGCCCACATGCCTGCCTTTAGCCAATCCTAGCCCGCGGGGGTCGCCTAACAACCCCCACCGGGTTCCCTGCAGACTGCTGCCGCCGCTCTTTTTCCCACCTCGGGGCTCCCCTGAAGTGTAATGGTTTTTATGTATTTTATATGTAGTGGCTTTTATTGTTGTTTTAATTTTTGTAACCCACCTCGAGCTGCATAAGCAGAAGAGGCAGGGTGTAAATGCTGGACAAAATAAAAAATAAAAATAAAATACCCATGTATCCCCATGCACAGAGCAACCTGCATTTTCACTGGTTGCTCCATGAGTGAGGGGGGTGGGTGGGGATGCATAGGTCATGGAAGCACCCACCCACCCATTCACTTCCACATTTACATGAGATGCTCACCCACATGGATGATGGGTGTCCATGCATGGGAGCGTTATGTGTAAAAAGGGCCATAGAGTTTAGTGTCATCAGTATAGAGGTGATATTGGAAGCCATGCAATTCAATGAGTTTGCCCAGAGACAGAGTGTAGAGAGAGAATATGACAGGAACATGATGGGAGCTTGGGGGAAACAACAGGGAATGGATCCCCCATTGTGACCTGTTGGGTGCTTCTCCCAAGCCACCGTGATTGGCCACTGTTGGAGACAGGATGCTGGGCTAGATGGACCATTGGTCTGATCTAGTATGGCACTTCTTATGTTCTTATGAGAAGAGAAGCGGGCTGAGGAAAGAGCCTTGGGTAACCCACCCCAACTGAGAGGGGAAGTGACATGGAGGAGGTGCCAGCAAGCAATACATTGAAGGAGCAATTAGAGAGGTAGGAAGAGAACCAGTCAAGGACTGAGCCCCGTAAACGAAGGAAGCTGAGCGAGTCTTGTGAAAATAAATCAGTGCATATTAATTTACAAAGCAGCCAGTGATGACAATTTTTGGCGCCAGCCCGACGCCTCTCCAGTACAGCTGTCTGGACACCATGGCCTAATTTCATACAAGTGCTATTCACCCCACACACACAGCATTGCTCTGAAGCTTTCCCTCACAGCATTTACTAGTAACATTTATTTACCCTTGATGTTTGAAATAAAACTGAAATATATTTGCCTCTCTGACTATACACATTCATTGCAATAGGGGAGAAAAATCTACCATAACCCATTTTAATTTCATTTAATGAGGGCCATCTGTGGAAATTTGTTCACACAAAAAGATGAAAATTTGAAAGTGCCACAAAAATCGAACATTGGGGAGGAAATTATGTATACTATTTGGGGGTAAGGAAAGAAATGTAGGATGCCATGCTTTGGTATACAACCTGCATCAAAGGTTCTCAAATTTTCAGAATGTTGATTGCATCTTAATAGTGTGTCATGAATCAACTCCCTTTCCATTTGTGATTGTGTAGAACATAACAATTCTGTAACTTCTCCTGTTCCAACTTCAGCAGTTGTTAGCATGAAAAAAATCATAATATTGAAGTGTTTATCTTCTTTTATTATTATTTTTAAGCTGGTTGGAACAAGGGAGGAGAGTTAGGACTGTTTAAACAGCCAGCTTACCATTGTGAAGTCCACTGACCACCAGAGATGGGGTGGCCCACTGCTGATGTAGATATAGTGTGAAGAACATTAATTGCAGTTGCTCTCATAATACTTTGGGCATAAATTACAACTGAATTGGCAGCTTTTTCACTCAGTTAAAAAAGCTTCAAATGACTCTATATACAGCTATTGTGGAAAATGTCCTAATACCTCTGACATAATCTCTAGCCTACAAATGAGTGGAAGACTTCTTAGTCTAAAAAAGAATCGTATATTTCTTGAGCAATACAAAGTTGAGAATAAAAACAAATGTGTTCCTTAGAAACTGCCTAGTGAAGCAGTTGTTTCATACTGCCTGTTGAACATTTGGGTAGACTGATTCAAATGTTAAAGCTGTGTTCAAACCAGAAAAAAATAAAAATAATAAACTGTCAGAATAATTACTAAGAACATATGAGGATTATACAAAGTAAACTGCAGCCTGCAAAAAGAGAATTGCATGTTAGCTAATTGTTAATTTTAGCAATTGCAATGGCTAATTACTGTGGCACACATTGACTATTAGCATGATGCCCCAGCACCTGCTTTCTCCAATGAACAGATTTCTTCATTGCTCATGCAGGAGCAAAATGTGTAATTATTGGCCATCATTGGGGCGATTTTTCAGTGATTCTTTTGTGTGATGTGAATAAAGCATAATGACATATTTTATTAGAGGGCAAATAGCTGTTTGTTAATGGAAATGATTTGAAATCCAAGAAACTAGGAACTCGGAGCATGTTTTCAGTATCAGCATGAATTCAAATGTATTTTCTTTTAACTCTATAAAAGAAGCATAGAAATCAAATCTAAACTTAGTATAATATATTTAATGATATGTGCAAACACAGCATTGATTAATTGCCTCATATGTTTTCAATGCTACACTATTCCATTTGTTATAGCAGTCTGCTAAATTTTCACATTTCTTATTTAAACTCTTCTTTCCTGGTCATGTAGCCTTAGTAAGACTATATATTGTTCCTCATTTACCAAAGAAATAATTTTTGTAACTTAAACAACAATTCTGAGGCATATCTTCAATGCACACAGTGTTGCAGTGTACAAGACTTAAGAACATAAGCAGTGCCATACTGGGTCAGAGCAATGGTCCATTGAGCCCAACATCTATCTCCGACAGTGGTCAATCTCAGTCACTTGAAAAAGTACCCAACAGGTCACAATAGGGTGATATATTTCCCTGTTGTTCTTTTCCAGAACTCAGCAAGTGGTGCTCGGGATTTCTCTTCATTTCTCCGGGACCTCTCGTGTGGAGTCCCGCAAGGTTCCCAGTGGCCGCACCGAGGCTGTGGAACTCCCTCCCGGCAAAGGCCTGAGTGGCCCCGGACCTCCTCTCCTTCCAACGACAATGCAAAACCTGGCTGTTCTGTCAGGCTTTTGGTGAGGGAGACAGNGGGGGGGGGGGGGGGGGGGGGGGGGGGGGGCTGAGGGCTAGGGTGGTAGGGTTTTAATATATTTCTATATATATATATTTTTTACATCCACCTGGTGGTTTGTAACAATGTTTTAGGATGTATTTATATCTAATTATATGTATATTTGTATTTATATGATTGTATGTTTATATTTTTGTTTTTACTGAATTGTTAGCTGCCCTGAGCTGCTTTTTCAGGAGGGTCAGGGTATTAAATAAACAAACAAATAAATAAACAAACAAACAAATAGCTGTTAATGGACTTGTCCTCCAGAAACATATCCAACCCTTCCTTAAACTCAGATATACTACTGGCCTTGACCACAGCATCTGGCAACAAATTCCACAACTTAATTGTGCACTGAGTGGAAAATAATTTATTTTATTTGTTTTACATCTGCTACCTGTTAGTTTCATGGAGTGTCTCCTAACTTATGTCTCCTAGCTTTAGTACTATTTGAGAGGGTTGTTCTCCAATAACGACCTTGAATAACTTGGTGTCATCTGAAAATCTGATCACCTAACTCCTTGCTCCCATTTCCAGATCATTAATGAATACATTAAACAACACCAGTCCCAGTACAGATCCCTGGCTCACTCCACTATTTACTTCTCTCCATTGTGAAAATGATTTAGTCCTACTTTTTGTTTCCTATCCTTTAACCAGTTATCAATCCACAATAGGACATGCTGTCTCCCATCCCATAACCTTTTAATTTCCTCAAGAATGTCTCATGATAGACCTTATCAAACACTTTCTGAAAATCCAGATATAGTGTATCAACTGGCTTCCCCTTATCCACATGCTTATTTACACCCTCAAAAATTTCCAAAAGATCCGTGAGACACAACTTCCATTTGCTAAATCCATGCTGACTCTTCCCCATTAAACCATGTTTATCAATATGCCCATAATTCTGTTTCTAATAGTAGATTCCACCATTTTGCCCAGCACAGATGTCTGGCTCACTGGTCTGTAGTTTCCAGGATCACCTTTGGAGACCATTTTAAATATCAGTGTTACATTCTATACCCTCCAGCCCTCAAATACAGTGACAAATTTTAACAATAGGTTACAAATTACCAGTATTAGGTCTACAATTTCATACTTGAGTTCCTTCAAAACTCTGAGATGTATACCATCTGGTTCCGGTGAGTTTGTCAATTTGCTCTAGAACCTCTTCCATAGTCATATTGGATGTGTGACAGCTCTTCCAATCTATCACCTACAAAGGAAGTTCTGGCATGGGTATACTATCACCCCAACATCCTCTGCCATGAAGACGGAAGCAAAGAATTCATTCAGCTTCTCTGCAATGGCCTTATCATACCTGAGCGCCCCGTTTATCCTCTGGTCATCTAATGGTGCAACTGAGTCTCTAGCAGGCCTCTTACTTCTGATGTATTAAATGATGTACTGGTTTTTATTATTTAGAGATTCTCTCTTGGCTTGCCTTATTAACATTTTACATCTAATTTGCCAGTGCTTATGCTCTTTCCTATTTTCCTCATTAGAACTAGCTTTTAAAGGATGACTTTTTGGCTCTGATAGTGAGGTGAAGGAGACTATTTATCCGCATTGGCAGCCATGTCGTCCTTTGCTTCTTTTTTTAACCTTTGGAATATAATTAAGTTGGGCTTCCAAGATGATGGTTTTAAATAGTCTCCATGCCTCTTGCAGACATTTTACCTTCCCCACTGCTCCTTTTAGCTAGTGTCCTCATTTTAGCATAGTCTCCCTTTTAAAAGTTAAATGTTTAAGTAAATAAATTAATCAAATATTTATTTATATTTCTTACCCGCCCCCCTCATGCCTACGGCATCTCAGGGCAGCTTACAAAGTCAAAATATATATATAACAATAAAACCCAATAAAAATCCAAGACAAAATATTTTTAAAAATCTTTAAAATGTTACTGTGGTAGTTTTATTTACCATTCTCCCTCCATTAATTTTTGTTTACCATTTTTCCTCCAGCCAAATTTGATTATATTTTGATCACTATTGCCAAGTGGCTATACCACCATTAGCCCATGCACCAGATCCTGTGCTCCACTTTAGGAACTAGATCTAAAGTAGTTTCTCTCATTGGTCCCAGGACCAGCTGCTCCAAGAAACAGTCATTTGTGGCATCTAGAAACTTTACTTCCATATCACTCCCAGAGACGACATTCACCCAGTCAATATAAGGATAATTGAAATCACCCATTATCATAATGTTACCAACTTGAGTAGGCTGTCTAATCTCGCTAGCATTTTATTGTCAGTCTCACCATCCTGGTCAGGGGAGCAATAGTATAGCCCCACTGTTATACACTTCCCCATTACACATGAAATTTCTATCCATAGATATTCCAGAGTACAGTTTCCTTCTTGTAAAATGTTAATCCTACTTGACTCAATGCTGTCTTTAACATATAGAGCCACCCCACCACCAGCTCGATTTACTTTGTCATTTTGATATATTTTGTACCCTGGTATTACAGTGTCCCATTGGTTATCCTCATTCCACCATGGATGATTTCAGACGATACGGGGCCCTTTGGCCCCGTACTGGAACCACCGGCTTCGTTCCCCGCCGGGGTCAGCCCGTAACGGCACAACAGACGTGCCGGGGGGATCCCGGCGGGGAAAGTGGGAGGGGCCGGGGCCGCGCGGCGCAACGTGCGGCCGCACGGCCCCGCACCCTCCACGCACTCCGCCGTCCGCCCTCCGAGGAGACGGGCGGGCGGCGGGGCCAATGCGGCCGCCGCGTCCGGCCGAATGTGCCACGGCCCGGGATCCCGTCGGGGATCCCGGGCCGTGGCGCGCGGCCAGACGTGACTTTTCGTTGGTCACGGCTCGGGTCCGTTTGACCACACTTCCCGGGACCTTCCCCCGACTAGCCCGGGAAGCGTGGTTCAAACGGACCCCATGTGGGGATTCACCGTGGCCAACATCTGGCGCGCCGCAAACAGACGTTCGAGACACGGTGACCACAGGTGGGTATTCACCGTGGTTCACCGTGATCTCGTAACGTCTGAAGACACCCTCTGTCTCTGTGATGCCTATAATGTCTAGATCTTTATTTAGTGCCATACGCTCTAATTCTCCCATCTTACTTTTTAGACTTCTAGCATTTGCGTATAGACATTTAAATGTTTTATTCTTAGTCTGCTCATTCTAAGTAACTGTTTCAGGTATTTCAGAATCATTTATACTTCTCTGTTCACACCGATTTCCACCTCTGCTCCCTCAGCTTCTTTCCTGTCCTCTATATTAGGGTACTCTAACTCCCCTGAATTAACAGCATCCTTTGGAGATGCCTTGATCTGAACCACACACTCCTCAGTGCCTGTCAGCTTTTTCCCAGACTTTAGTTTAAAAGCTGCTCTAATTCCTTTTTAGGCGTTTTTTACATGAAGCATAACAGGGAACACCTTATGTGGAGGTCACACTTTGTCTGTGACCCTGTATCATCTCCAGAACCACACCAGCCAGGTAGACATGCAATACCTTGTTTTAAAGGTCTCACTGAGACAAGGCCAAAATGCCCACCCCCATGTTTGTGCATCCGTCAAAGAATTCCAGAGATACGAGGGGCTACAAACCCCCTAATGGCATAGTACAACCATTACTGCTCCATACCCGACTGTCTCTTCAGACATGACCTGTCACAATGGCCATGACATGGGAATAATGTCACAGTGCCTGGTGACCAGAGGTGCGAGGGCGACTGGTACTTAGCCCTGGGGAACATAGACAGCAGGACCAGCGGGGGAGGAAATAGGCTGGTGAGGGGACATGGGGGACATAAATAATGCCTATGCTTTGCATGTATAAATGCCCTAGGCATGCATCTTTCTTCCTTTGTTAATTTTTAGCACCAGCAGCCAAGTTCCATTCCGGTTAAGGTGGAGCCCCTCCCATCAGTATAAGTGCCCTCTTCTCCAAAATGTTCCCCAGTTCCTAATTAATTTAAAGTCCTCCTCCCTGCACCATCATCCACGCATTGAGACTCTGGCTGGAGCTCAGCCTGCCTCTGGGGTCCTGTGCATGGAACTGGGAGCATTTCTGAGAATACTACCCTGGAGGCTCTGGACTTCAGTCTCCTACCTAGAAGCCTAAATTTAGCCTCCAGAACCTCCCTCTACATATTTCTATGCAATTGGTAGCACATGTACCATGATTGCTGGCTCCTCCCCAGCCCTCTCTAAAATTCTGTCTAGGTGACACATAAGGTCTGCAACCTTCGTACCAGGCAGACAATTTACCATGAAGTCCTCATGGCCACCAGCAATGAAGCTATCTACATTTCTAATAACCTAATCACTAACTACCATGGCCATCCTATTTCTCACCCCACCCCTCCAAGCACACACCCCTGGGGACATATCCTCGGTGTGAGAGAATAACACATTACCTGGAAGGCAGGTCCCAGCTATGGGATCCGATCACTTCCTGCCATTCCAGTCTGATGCTCTCTTTCCTGGAGGCCTTGCTTCTCAAAGGCACCACAGAGACTTTCAGAGTGGAAGTGGGACTGCTGTACTATTGCCCTGAAGGATTCCTCTATATATCTCTTTGTCTGCCTCAGCTCTTCCAGCTCCACCAGTCTGCCACTCGGAGAACTACACATGTTCTCTGAGAGTTAGGAGCTTGTTGCACCAGGTGAACACATACTATCTCTCCCCAACAGAAAGATAATCATAAATGTTGCACTCTGTGCAATAGCCCTCATCTTGCTGCTGGACTGTTCTTTGCCTCTCTCTCTCTCTCTCTCTCTCTTTTAAATGGCAGAATGCTTAAACCTAGTTTTGTACCTAGTTAAGACAAGAAAGAGCTAATCTTCCTGAGCTGCTAAACTCTGGAGCCTTTTAGGTTAAGGATTTAGTTAGGGATTTAGTCTTTGGGGTTAGGCATTTAGGTAAGGAATTTACTCAACTGGGGTCAAATGCTACCTCCCTGCTTTAGGACTAACTACCACAGCACTTTTCAAGGGTTATACAACTAAAGAGGGTCTCTAGCTGGGACAGCTAGGTATGTCAATGAGTAGAGTGTGGTCTTACCAAAACTCACATCAACAGAGTCTCCCTGGCAGGCTTCCTCCCACGACTAAGGGTGATTTCAGAATGACACGTTCCAGTTCACCACAGTGAATCCCACCCCGGTGTGAACAGATTCACCGCGGGCTGTGGTGACACGTGCGGCCCCAAGAGAAGTTACAGGATCATGACCACTGCCCGGGGGCAATCAGAGAGAACACGGACTGGGGGAACACAACAGACATGCAGTGGAGACGTGGACCGTAGTTCGAGCCCCAGAATACACCGCGGCTGGGGTCAATTCCTTCCACCGTGGCTGCGGGTTTCCGTTCAGAAGTTACTTTTCATTCACCCCTGCCGTGGTGACCATTCACCACACTTCTGGACCTCCTCCTGCTCCGACCTCACGAAGCGTGGTTAGCTTCACCCCAGGACACATTTGACTCTGGTGAACATCTGGATGCGAGCAAACAGACATGCACGGCGCTTTCACCACCCCCCGCGTTTGACTGAGGTTGACTGTGGTGGACATTCACCACGTCACTTCTGAAATCACCCTAAGTCCCTGGCAAACTTACCTTATTACTCTGAAAAGTATATGGCAGGCAGGACAGTTCTCTACTGCTAAAGTCAATGCACCTTTCCTTGTAACTGTAGTTTCTTCTAAACACACACTACATTTATTTATTATTTATTTATTATATATTTTTTAGCCACCCCCTCATGCCCATGGCATCCCAGGGCAGCTTACAGCATAGAAATAACAATTTAAAACAATAAAACAGAGAAAATCCAAACATTTAAAAACCCCCCTAACCCCCCCCCCCTCCAAAGGCCTGGGAGAACAGCCAAGTTTTGCGGGCCCAGCAGAAGGCTAACAGATTTGGGGCCAGATGGGTTTCCTTCAGGAGAGAGTTCCATAGTTGCAGCCCGGCCACCAAGCGTGGGCCCCCGCTTTACATGGAGGACCTCCAAGAAGGCACCCCTGGCAGACCAAAGGGGTTGCTCTGGGGCATGGAAGGTGAGGTGGTCCCTGAGATATGAAGGGCCAAGACCGTGTAGGGCTTTATAGACCAAGACCAGCACCTTGAATCTGGCTCGGTTCACTATAGGCAGCCAGTGCAGCGCGTGGAGCACGGGAGAGGAGGCCCATCCCATCAGGAGACAAGCCGCCACGCTCTGCACCAGCTGCAGCCTCCGAACCAGCATCAGGGAAAGCCTCACGTAAAGCGTGTTGCAGTAGTCCAGCCTTAAGGTGATGAAGGCATGGATGAGGGTTACCAGGTCGGGTCTGGAAATATATGGACGCAGCCTCCGCACCAGATACAGCTGGCGGAAGGCAGCCTTAGCCACCAACTCCACCTGTTGATCTAGGTGGAGGTCTGAATCCAGCAACACTCCCAGACTCCAAACCTGCTGGGCTACAGGAGGACGAACCCCCTCTACAAGTAGGGACACCCACCGCCATCACCTCCGTCTTATCGGGATTGAGTTTCAGTCTGCTCTGCTGTAACCAATCCGTCATGGCCTTGAAACATTGGGACAGTACTGAAACAGCAGGACCTGGGTCAGTTGAAAAAGAGAGGTAAAGCTGGGTGTCATCAGCATATTGGTGGCAACACACACCAAATCCTCTCATACATGTACGAATTATCCAGTGCTCCTGATTATTAAACAGAATCAGTATCTGTGATCATGTTCACACCATGCGTGCTGCAGGGCGGAACAGACGGGGACCAGGCCCACGAACAGTAGCACTCTATCTTGAGTTGGGCCGCCTTAGCCCACTGCTACACACTGTGTCCCCAGCCCTTTTCTGAGTACGCAAGGTGTAGCAGCCAGCTGGCTGAATATCTGTTGGTCTCCAGGCACACGAGCCACTGCATCTCGTGGCAACAGTGCCCAAATCAGGGTAAGGCTGCCCAACTCAAGGTAACATTGGGCTTGTTGTGACTATTAGCACGTCATGTGTGCGCTACGTGTGTCAACACACCAAGCACACAGACTTTGGATCAGCCCCAATGTCTCCATCTGTTTACAAATTTTGAAGGACAGGCACCATAAATGAGTGAGATGTTTCCATCAATGTTTTGTTGCAAATACTTTTTGAAGTTGAACTTAGGGGCTAATTCTGCTCTTGGTGTACATTTACAGAAACTCTATGAAATCCAATGCAGATATTCAGGATTTATATCCGTGCAACTAGAGTAGCCTCTGGTTTTGTTAGTCCCAGACAAAACATGTAGTAAATTGCATCTCTGAACAACTTGTGTATTATACATTCCTCACAGAGTTATTGGGCTTCATTCTAATTTCACACAGATTTCACACAGTGCAACACCATTCATGTTAATGAATTAGTTTATTGATTTACATTAGTTCAAGTGAGATCAAAATCAGGCCTACCATATGGAGGGTAGGTAATTGTGTTGAAATAAAATGGCAACCAAAAGTATATATTGAAAAGTACATAGAACCCTGAATGCAATAGAAATAAGAAGAAGATATATCTGCATGGAAAATGAGGATATATTTGAAATATCTATTTACTGCAGTTTCATTTCCTATATGTACCAATCTTTTAAGTTCAGCTTGCAGAGAGCAATGTAAGAAAACTTATTCCAGTTTTAGAAGTATTGAAAACTTTTGTGCTTATACCCCATCTACTATTTTTAGTTATTTACAAACATAAGGAAGAAACCATGAATGGGCACTTCCTTTTCTCACCAAGGGCCTATAGCTTCTCTACTATTTCAAGATGTAAATAAGTTCAGTATTCAGGTTCACTGTTTGACCCATTAAACTGGTATTGAGGAATAATTTGTGTGTTTTCCCAGTACGGTTGCACATAGAATGGGGTTCATTTCCACAAGTTTGAATAAATTTATCCAGTTCAGTGAACCTGTTGTTAAGCTTAGCAAAACTCAGTAGGTGGCTTTAAAGTCCTGTAATTAGCCCATTACATAAAATCTGTACTTTAGATTTTTGCACATTGGTTAATAAGTATAACGTGCTTCATAGATATAAATAACATTACATTAAATGATGCAATATAAAGGAATTAAAGGCCAAAGTAGTTAAATAAAATACTTGAACAAGACCTCAGATTAGCATGTTTAATTCCAACTCATTGAACAGGAAAAGGCTCTCAGCCTTACTGTACCATTTCCATATGACAACGTACAATAACATGTACAGATTAACAGATATTTAGTCTCCTCAATTTATATAGTTACTGTCATCTGTAACCTGATTTTGTAATAATCTTGTTTCTTTTAAAATCTGATCATTACAATGCCTAAATATAGTTAGGAACTACCAACGTAGCTCTTGCCTAAACATTTTCTCTGTAATTTGTACAGAGCTAATTAAATCTGATTTTTCTAAATTTTTGCTTTCCCCCTCAGTGCCTGCAAGGAAAATCAGATGTATGGCTAATTAACCAATGCACTGCTTATTTTGCCTATATAAAAGGGTTTATTTGAAAGTCCATCCTTTTTAGAGCTAAGTAAGTGAGATACAAATTTGAATCCTACTTTAGCAGACCCAAATTCCATGCTTGCATATCAGAAAGATATATGTTATTTTTTCTAGTCATTAAAAATTATGCATTTTAAAGCCAAGATATTATTTTGTCTTTTAAGCCTATTGATAACATCCCTTAACAGGAAGGGTGGGATAAAAATGTGAAGAAATAATTAATAAATAACCCAGCTGAGTTTATGTATGTACATATTTTACCCGTGTTAAAAAAAAACCATTATTTTTTCCATAGAGTATCAGATATGGCCCATTTAGCTGGATCAGGATTTTAAGAAAGACACTTCTGTATATGGCATAAATATTTTCAGAGCAGAGCTTCAGGGTCCAAAATGAACCTTGAAGCTATGACAAACCTATCAAATTTGGATCTCATAAAAAATTCTAAACTGTTTGGAAAGATACCTTAAGACGCATAAACCTGACGCTGTCTGAGAGGATGGGTTCTTTTAGACAAGCACCTCCCCACCCACTATACATGGTCCTTTTCACACAGACACTCTAACACTGATAAAATGGGTGTTACATTTTCTTATACATGTTGCAGGGCACCCATAGAGCACACCTGCAGCCCTGCAACATGTAGAATAAAATGTAACACCCAATTTGTCAGTGTTAGAGTGTCTGTGTGAAAAGGACCATGTTGCAGGGCTGCAATGGTGACCGATGAGGGCCCTGCAACATGTATTATAGGTGAGAGGGTAGTAGGGGGTGGGGGTGGCAGAGGGGCTTATCTAAAAGCACCCATTGTCTGGTCCAATTTACAGCTTTGTGTTGAAATCACCAAAGCCCAAGCGGTAATATTTATTTATTTATTTTATTTATTTATTATAAAATTTGTATGCTGCCCCCTCCTGCTAAAAGCATCTCGGGGTGGCTAACAACATAGTAAAACGAATTTTAAAAAATATAAGACCTATTCATTTGGCCAGGCACTTAGCAGGTGAGAAAATCACAATAAAATGAGGGTAACAACACAAACTGCAGTAGCACAAAACCAAACCAACTACCAAAAAAGCTACTACATTCACAACTGAAAATGTATTAAAAATATATATGTATTTATTAAAGCCACAAATTTATCTCTGTCTTTATCTAATCTATAAATGAGGAACTATCTCCATACAATCTAAAAACAACTTGTAAAAAAAATGTACGTAAAAAATTATATATAAAGACAATTATCAGAACCTGCACATTTCGGGTTATGCATAAACAATCTCTGCTTATTTAATACACTAAATTATGTACCAAAGATTGAAGTTTATACATACATGATCAATTTCATGAAAAGTTATATTCATCTATAATTGACAATTAAGAATATTCTCTGTACTATCATAATGAACTTTTCTGATTAGATTTTTTTTTTTTTTTGCTTGAATTAGAGATCTCAACAATACCCCGGAGGAAGGATACATAACCCAATATGCGTAGGGTCTGATCATTGTCTTTATATATAATTTTTATGTAAAATATTTTTTGCATATTGTTGTTTTTAGATTGTATGGAGATAGTTCCTCATTTATAGATTAGATAAAGACACACAAATTTGTGGCATTAATAAATACATATATTTTTTATACATTTTCAGTTGTGAATGTAGTAGCTTTTTTGGTAGTTAATTTAGCAGGTGAGGACAGGATTTGAGGAGTTGATATTTATGTGTGGACATCCTATCCCCACCTGCTAAATGGCTGGCCAAATGAATAGATTTTATATTACCTCTGACAGATGCTCAGGGTAATTTCAGATGTGACGATATCACAGTCAATCTCCCTGAATCAGAGTGGATTCAGGGTGGTGACTGTGATCCCGTGCACAACTGTTTGAGTCCCACCAGATGTTCACTACAGTGAATTCCTGGTGGGGTTCAAAGCTAATCATAGTTCTGAGTATGGTGCCAGCCCCATCTCCAGAACCATGGTTAGTTTGACCACGATCTGGGATGGGTCTGGGAATGGCCGCAGGTAACGACTGTTACCCATCCCCATCCCGGAACCAAGTCCCAACCACGGGACAGGATCGAGCGCAGCACCCGCTCATCTCACTGTGGGCAGGCAGCTGAGGGAGTGGGGGGGGTGGGGCCGAGTGGCCGCATGTCATGCCGCTCAGCCCCGCCCCCTCTGAGATTCCCCACAGTGATCAGGCTGACATGTCTGATGGATGACCAGTCTAATCACAGACCGGGATCGAGGTGGATCCTGGTCCAGGGTTCAGCATTGCGGACCAAAAGGCCCATCACATCTGGAATTACTCTCAGTCTTGGGCTTTGGTGATTTCAACACAAAGTGTGTGTGTGTGCGTGCATATGTGTGTGTGTCCACCTAGTTCATATATGATTATTCATAAAAAATTCATACATCTATAAAAATAATCTGTTACACTAGATATTTTCAGAACTGATTCTACCATGCTTAACCACACTTAACCCCATCACAAGCACCATCACTTCTGTTCGGCAGCTGCCAGATGTTCACCATGCTTTGCCCCAAACCATGGTAGCAGTTACCATTGGTTCTGATCTCAGAAAATTGTGGGAAACAGCCAGTGGTAAGCACTACCATGGTTTGGGGCAAAGTGTGGTAAGGCACACCATTATGTCTGTTCTGGGTATCGGCATACCCCGGGGCAGGGGTGCAGCCATTACTCTGGATTGGGTCTAAGCATGGTAGGGTCACTTCTGAAAATACCCACTGGAAGTTTACATGCCTCTAATTCCATCCGCTATTTATAAAATGTGTGTGTGTGTTGTGACCCAGCCTGAACCTTTGGGACTGTAGATATCTAAATAAAATAAATAAATACAATTAAATCACCAAGTTTCACAACCCTGTTTAATATACAAAATTTGTGGTGGGTCAAATAAGGGAAGCTCTTTGTGATATGATGCCCTTTTTTTTCAAATCCTTAACACTTCCATTTGAGGGAGAAGCAAAAAATTGTAAACTCTTATTTAATGCAAACTGTTTTCTTTACACACCTCTAATTCTTTAACGCCATCCACTAGGGGCAGTGGTGGGCTCGTCTTCACTGGAGGTTTTTTTTAACAGAGACTGATGGCCATCTGTCATGAATGCTATAGGTGTGGATTTCCTGCACTGACCAGGGGATTGGACTAGATTCTAGGATTCTACAGGGGTTCTCAACTTTTTTTTTTTTTTTCATTTGGGGACCCCTTTTGTGGTTAGGCATAACAAAAGGAAAAGCAGGCAGAACAGAAGCAGCTTTTTTCTCACAGATTCCCTGAACGTGTTCTGTGGACCTCCAGGGATCCACTAACCACTAACCACTGAGCTAGTACACTGCACCATATTCCTGCCTACAGTAACTTCTCTGAAGTTAATGTAGTTGTAGCTTGGCTACAGCAGGAGTAAATTTGACTCATTTATTCTGAGGATGTCATATCTTCCAGGAATGATATTTTCCACAACAAGCTATTTGGCCCTGGTTCTGTAGGAAGTTATGTTTGTATGTGTTATAGTCAAAATTCTGAAATATAAGTGCCTGTGGCCTTTTTTACATAGTCAGTGGTGTGTGTGTGTGTGCTGTTGTGGTGGGTGCAGGTGGGTGTGCGCCCATTCCCATGGGCACACACCCACCTCCACCACGGAGCCTTCTCTTGTTTGCTAGATGGCTCCATGGGTGGGTGATGGGTGAAGGTGGGTGCATGCCGGGAGCACTCACCCACGCTGTTTGCACGGACAAACACCCATTCCCCCACCCACCACCATGGCATTTACATGGATGTAACTTCTACTAAGGACAAATGCAAACAGCAAATATTTCTGAACCCCACAGCACAAGCAAAGCTCTCTAGTGTGCCAGTGACACTAGAAGATTATCTGTTTTTTGTTTAATTATCTGAGTCACAAAAACTTTACACATTTCCTTTTTATTGTGTTTTTCAACATATAGTTAGAAGACACTTCTTGGGATTTAAAAAAAAAAATTACAGGAAAAAATTATGTTTGCTTATTTTTATTCTGGATGTATAATACTATGGAGGCACTAGTTGTGGTGGCTGCACAGATAAAACTAATTAAAGTTTTGCACTTTAAAATATCTCATTTTTATTCCACCCTTACCACTAAGGCTCAGGATGGGTTACAATACATAAAAATATAATTAAAAATCCACAAATCCACAAAATAAAACCAATTATTTAAATACCCACATAAAGCCAAGTAAAAATGAATAAAAATTCCCTACCCTATAACTCCCCAGTCTTATGAAATGATGCCTGTACCACACTCCCCTACCTGCCAAATGATGCCTGTACCACACTTTCAGGTGTTTTAGTGTATGCCAGACTAAAATCACTTTTCAGATGTTCTACGAAAGTTTGGAAGTGTTTTTTGAAACTGTTCTACTGCATTCATAAGATGTAGAGTCAGATTCCCAAGTACATTAATCCAATGTCCAGATTTCCTAATGGAGATAAAATTTTATAATAATTTTGAAACATCTAAAATGACTTAAATTCATCTGATAATGCAAGAATTTAGAAGGCAGATTGCAAGGGAGGCTGCCAAACGTGCGTGATAAATACAGTATACCACATGGCTTTTTAGCAGTTTGTTATATGGATATTTTCAGGGGGGTGAGGAGGTGTATGGGTTCTGGTGTATGTAAGCACCAGAACCCAAACTGGACCCGATTCTTGTCTTATATTACTTTATAGCGGGGGGGGGGGGGATCTATTTCCACATACAGTGACAATTATGTTTCTATTTCATACAACACCTATATTTTCCTGTTATTTTTCTATTTCATACAGCACTTTCATGTGCTGTAAGGGCACTTAAAATACAACTATGCATTATATCTTTCCAGGTTTATTCATACTAAGTCTTATTCACTATTTGTCAAGCCTGCTTTATTTTCTGCCTGACAGACCTACTGAAAATTGGGGTTATATCTTTAAAACAGTGAAGTGAATAAGTTATCAGAATGAGTGCTCATCCTTACTAGGATGGATTTTGGTTAACCTTTATGAGCAATATCTTTGTGTGTGGGAAGGGGGATGCCCCTTATACTTAGGGAGGTTGAGAAATTGTGACTGAACATTTGCAAGTGGTATGATCCTGCACTCTCCCATGACCCAAAATTCCATGGAGCTGGTAGGAATAAATATTTATTATTTATTTATTAAATTTATACCCCACCCCTCCTGATCACAGCTCGGGGCGGCTTCCAATCATAAAATACAATTCACAACAATCTAAAACACATTAAAAAAATACCATATCAACATTTAAAATATAACATATAAAACAGGGCCTGGGATATAAACTACTTGGGATAGGGGAATAAAAATCAACTACCCACCCCCTTCCCCAAAGGCCCGGGCGAACAACCAGGTCTTGCATTTTCGCTGAAATACTAACAGGCTTGGGGCCAGGCTTGGGCCCAATATGAGGTGTGCAGGGATTGTATGAATGAGCCCTCAAAATTGCAGGAATTTTAGTTAAATAATAATTGATTACTATTTATATATGCCCAATAAATGAAACTTTTAACCTGTTTACAACAAAGCCTCTACCTTGTTAGAGCATGTGGAAAAATTTGGACATGATTAAATTATACAGCAATGACTTCTCTGGTAACCAAAGTTACTGAGGCCACTATTCCTACTTGGGGCCCAAGAAGCCACAGTTTCAAAGGCAATTCTATTCACCAGTAGAAACAGTTGGATTCGGGGAATGGACAGGAAGAGAAAGAAAATGGGTGTATATAAGTTTCTTCATGCAGAAGGAAAAACTGGTGCATTATCAATTAATGACCCAGATTTATTTTATTTATTTTTGCAGGACAGACTTACACAGGCCTATGTTGGGTACATCCACTATATAGAATAGGGATATTTTGTTTCTCAGTAACTCTGAGCTCCCCTGCACGTCTACTATTGTCAGTAAAACTTCACTGAGACAAAAGGAAACAGCTATAAAACCCAAGTGGCTAAAACTTACCAAACTGTCTGCAAAATTTGTAATTGCATCTTTGCAAAACTTTGCCCTCTTTAAAATGATAAAGTTAACTTCAGTACTTTCAGCCTCCTTCACACTAATTATATTCATCTGAAAGAACTTGTTTTTGTCAGATTAAATTTTTTTAAATTAAACTTTTTTTTTTTTATCAGACCCAATTAGGCTTCCAGATTTATAGAATAACTGCCCAGCAAACATGTTGAATTATTAAAATATATTGATTTGAGATGCCAAATTCAAAGCACTATAGTAGCTTCCAGAGTAAAAACGTGATTGCACTTACATGTCACATTCATTTTTCTTTCTTTTTTTTTTTTTTAAATCCAACCATAGCACTCTAATTGGAAAGCTCCCATCATCCGCACACTTGCTTCTAGGAATACATGAAGTGATCAATGGGAAAAGCAGGGTCAATCGAGACAGACTATGAGTGAAATTAAAATAATAAAATGTCTAAACATTTAACTGCAAATAGGAAATCTTTATACCCACCCACACCCTATTCTGTAGCATAAAGCTAAGGCAACAATTATTCATATACCTCCAAGTAATTTGCAGGCTCCGTACAAAAATCTCATTTAAAATAAGAAATTGCTATTTCTGCACATTTATTCTCCCCAAATGCTGGCTAATTGCTGCAATGGCCATTATAAAGAATAATTTTCGCTTAGTGGAGAAAAAAAAAAAGGAATGAAGAGAACATTTTCTGGTTTTGTTCCTCTGCGAAGGCTCTATTCAGTGAATCCTGAATGCACAGCGTTTCACTGCTACATTTATTATGCTGAGAGGTCAAGTATTACACAGCATCTTGTATTACGCTTTGCATGCTAAGTATTTCACTTCACAAATTGACCCTTCGGTGTACTTACTACATAATGCTTTAAAAACCCAGCTAAAACGCAGGACAATTAGCAATACTTTGGCTCCTGGTTAACAATGGGGACACCAATGTAGGTGATTGCATTTACAGTGTTGCTTTCTTCACAAAACATTTTTGACACATTAAGGTACTTTGGAATTGTGCAGTACCAGTCGCCTCTCTCCTGAATGGCTTTTCCAGCATGTAGAGGGAAACAGTTACTGTAGTTTAGGGCTTAATTGAAAGGAATTCAGGCACGGCCCTATGAAGCACCAATTAGAGGGATATTATATCATAAAAAGCTGTAATATCCATTTTCAGGCTTGTGCATCAGCCAGTACAAAGTAGGGCACGATTAAAAAAGGATGGAGTTTAAACTCTTGAAAGTGTTACATTTAATGAGAAGTTCAGGATGCGAGAAAAAGAGGAAGTTGTCTGTGGAGCTGGGAGACGTGCCTATTATGAGTCCATCCCCAGTCACCTAGGCTAGTGCTT
This sequence comes from Sphenodon punctatus, assembly GCA_003113815.1. Taxonomy (NCBI): domain Eukaryota; kingdom Metazoa; phylum Chordata; class Lepidosauria; order Sphenodontia; family Sphenodontidae; genus Sphenodon; species Sphenodon punctatus. Next base: position 142,666 of record QEPC01010544.1, on the reverse strand, counting down.
GTAACCGGGGAGGTAAGCAGAAGCCCGTTTGCTTTGCCCAAAGATACAAGTTAATCTGCTAGGATGAATATTCATGTGCCTGAGAGCTTGAGCTGGACCGGCTCCGTTTTCAAAAAAAATAATAAAAAAATAAATAAATCTTTCATCGGTCATCTTGAAAAGGGGTTGGCAATATTTGCTCTACAGGTCCCCACCTAGTTCAAACCCCATTAAAATAAAGAGTGCCTTCCTTTCAATGAGAGATAATTGTGAAATCAAAAACCTGCGCGCCCCAATTGGGAAAAGGTCCCTGCAGGCACTGGCTTCTGCTTTGTACTTAAATCATTGAACTGCAGTTTTAGGTTATTGTAGCAAGGTAATAATTAGCAACAACATTACAAACGTGCAACGTGTTCGACTGGATTCAGTGTTCCTAATTACAAAGCTTGTTAATATCCATTTCAATCTGCCTTAATATGCCCACAAGATAGGCTTGTTTCCCACTCCAGAGGGGGAGAGAGGAGTCCTTCACGCTGGTAATTTGCATAGCCTGCAGTATACACATTGCCCTCGCATGGGAGGGTTTGACGGAGTTTCAAAGGAAAACTACTATAAACATCTTACAGCAAAATGAAACCCCCAAGAACACACCAGAATGCAAACATCAAAAGTTGTTTTATTATTTATAGCTGTAATCACAACCAACTAACCTTCTATTACGATTAAGACCTGCGCTTGCATTTCACTTCCCCGCATCTACCCAGAGAAATACAGAACAGCAATTTGGATTTGGAATATTACGGCCTTGTACATATGAGAGTTCCCATTCAAGCCGCTCTTAGAAGTATATTTTAAAAGATTTTTTCAAGCGTTCTTTTTATTGGCTTTCAAATGCAGCATGTATATTTAAATTTATGTCCTATTGTCATATATCATTGATAAAACGGTGTCCTTTACAGGAAATGTAGTGTTTATGCGCCTTGTTAGACCGAAGGCGCATCCTCCAGCCGTTTAAGTCTCCATTGACACTAACGGTGGAGGAGTACGTCCCAAATAAAATCATTCAGTGGGGGTGGGGGCGGGGGTCAAGGAGCCAGCCTGGAAAGCAGCAAGCTCTCTTTCGCTGAATTCGCTCTACAGGGAAATGTTGGTCCAATGGGCTAGGCTGGATTATTACAAATACTAACAGCACCCTCTGAATCTGTTTTCAAAATCGATTTCTTCTTTACAGTAAGAAGGTAGAACGTAGAAAAGAAAAGAGGATGGGGATAAAATAGGCGAGGGGTAGGGTGGGTTCCTTGAACCTCGCTCGAGTGCTAAGAGGAAGACGCTGGTTCCCATTAAAGACGCAGTAGTTCCTGTGACGTGTCAAGTCGAATTTGCTGTGGCTGCACAGCCAGTAACGGTGACAACGATCCCTTGGAGGGTGTAATGACCCGCTTGGGAAAGCCCTCAAGTGTTGTGCTCCTGCTCAGCCCTCCCGAGGAATCGCCTCGCCTCGCCTCCTTTCCGGCGTGGGCACAGCTTTTCAGTGGCACGTGCATTTCCTGCCTTAGAAGCTAGAACGAAAATCCATTTCTTTATTATTTCAAAGGGCTTCTGGGGTTTGGTATAAGGCAAGTCCGTTCACTAGTGGAAGACTTGTAAGAGCTCCTCGGAAAAGCGGGGAGAGGAGTGCCTTTTGTTAAGTGTAGTGATACTTAACTGCATGGAGCTGAAATAACTTTCCAGACTAGAGCCCTTGGCATTGAATTTTGAGTTTGAAATTACGAACAGTTTTGAAAAATTCAATGGGATTCATTAAATCTACCTTCCTTGACCAAGCCTTGATAGAATGGTAGTTTAGTGTGTTCATTGCATTATAATTTATACCCCCAAATAACTCTCGATTCCTGCCTGATTTCAAAAATTCAGTCCGTTTAAATTTCAGGCCACTCCCTCCTTCTTAAAGTATTTATTATATTTAATTAGTATTGTGTATGGATAAAGAAAGGTGTGATTTTTAAGCTGCTATTGTAATTTATTTAGAGAACGTAAAGAAAAATTGGGTGCCAATGTTGCTGAGATGCAGATCATTAATTACAGGAAACCATACAAGAAACAGCCTTGCAAATACCCCACTCCCCTCCTGCTCCAAGCAGCCAGGGGTGGCTTACAACGTTAAAACACGTAAAATCAATAAAACAAAAAAACCCACAATAAAATAAAAAGAGAGCCACAAAACCCAAACCGCCCCCTCCCCATCCCACTATCCCACCCTGTGTACCCCATTTCTGTCCCCAAAAGCCAGGTGGAGCAGTCAGGTTTTCCACATATGACGGAAGGAGGGGTGATCTGGGGTCACCCAGGTCTCCACGGAGGGAGTTCCACAGCCTAGGTGCAGCCACTGAAAATGCCCTCTCTAAAGTCGCCCCTTGGGTCACATGGGGGACCTCGAGAAGGGCGCTCCCAGTGGACCGCAGCGGCCGCTCCAGAGCACGGAGAGCAAGGCGGTCCCGCAGGTAAGTTGAGTCAAGGCCGTATAGGGCTTTATATGTCAAAACCAAATATTAAGTAATCCACATCGAAAAGCAGGAGGGCTTTTATAGAGGACACTTGGGGATGGCATCTATCACCATTAATCTCTGTTTACCTAATGAAAAGGAAATAACTGACATGATATGGCTGCTTTTATTATTAAGGTTTTAAAAGAGCAAAGATAATGTTTTGTTGGATTCAATGTACATCTTCAAGATGGCAAATGCATTGTGTGAAGGTGTAAGTTGTGTTACTTGCTGGGTTCTAAGTCTAGCTAGTTCAGATCATGCTGAATTTAAAACAGGAGATAAATACTTCGAAAGGTACAGGTTATAGAACTTACTTGAGTTTCAGCTTTGATCTGACACTAGCTCCAAAAACGTGTGGGCTTAAGGGAAGCGGTATTCTCCTCTATCCAATTTACCCCAAAGGAGGATCACCCTACTTGGATGATACTTTCAAAAGGTGTTTTTAGACAAGTGCCTCCCCACCCAGGACTACACTATGTAGCTCTGCAACATGCAGAGGCACTTGTCTAAAAACTCCCAGAGAGTGTTTTTAAATGAGCAAGGCTGGGAGAGGGGAGGCGTGGCCGCTAAGTGGCACAGCTGCAGAGCACCCACGCAAGTGGAGTGCATGGGGAGGGATTCTAATGACTGCTCCCAGTGTGGCAGCCGCCTCACACTCCCCCGGCCCCAGACGGCCTTTGAAATTGACATGTCCCAGCATGAATGCTAGGGAATTTGGGCTCCCCAGCATTTGCGGCCATTTCCTGTGACTTTCAAAGGCCATGTCCCCACGCACAGTGCCTATGAGTGGTGGACAGGTCTGCTGGTGTGGGTGGCTGCCCTAATTCATACGAGCAGGGGATGCATGAACACCCATTGCCATGCACTTTTTTGGCTTGCCCCACACAGTGCACTCCGGATTTCTTGACAGTGAGCCATGAGTAGCCATGAATGGGTGCCGTGTGGCTCCTGAGAGTGCGCATTCCCCCACACCACCTTCAGATGGGCAGTCAGTCAGATGAGTGGCTCCTCGGTGGCCATGTTGGGTAGCATCTCATTTAAAAACACCCAAAGTCACTTATGCTGGTTTTAGGGCCACTGAGTATCAGCAACGCAAAGTTCAGTATTGCATGCCAAGGTTTGTTTAACCTATAACAAAATTTCTAAACTTTTCATTCTTTCATTCCATAACCATATTAACCATAATTGTTTGCGGGATTGTCCTCGAACCTCTCTTACCATACTAGAAATTAACAGAGATCTAGGGTTGCCAGCTCTTTCAGTTTTGACCCTCACACTCCTAAAAGCCAAAATGTGAGTGTCAGGGTCAAAACCGTGAGAGGCAGCAACTGTCCCTAGGATCCCCCTCTCCTCAGTGACTTCCACTCCCATTTATCAATATGTGGTAGGCATCCCCCGACATCAGTTTGCATCCTCATTGAAAGTCAGGGCCTGACGAGAAGCACTTTGTGGTATCGTTGGATTCAATAGTCACACAATATTAGTTCACAATCCTTTTATTGAAATGACTAGAGTGGTTCATGCCACTTAGAACTTTTGTCTTAATAAACTGCCTAGAGTTTTGGCAGTCATCAATGAACTGGTGTACTTTGCAGTTATAAGGAAGAAGAAAAGCCAGTTCATTCCACCTCCAGGTTGCAAAACTTGTATATAGAGAGTTTAGTATATTTGATCTTTGATATTACTAAGGTACCTATCACCTTAGAATCTAAATGCCCAGCTCAAGACATGCAGAGCCAAAGCTGGTAGAAACAGGGTTGCAACTCACTGTTCTCTTATCTACAAGGGTGTGTAAATTTAAGTCTCCTTGCACAAAGAACCCCCATTGCTTCTGCCCTTTCCCCTGTACAGAGATGTAGCTAGGTTGGAATGGGCCCTAGTTAGAATGGAAATGGGTGCTTAATTTACTACCCATTGGTAATACCTGGAATTTCCCCCTGATGTTCTGTGTGTGGACATGAGTAGGCAGTGCATGGGTCATGGGGGCGCAATCCCACTCACATCACCTTCAGACAGGTGCTTGGGTGGGTGGGGAATGGGTGGACCTGCATGAGGACGTCCTGTTTAAAAACAGTCAATGACTTTCCTGCCCCGCCTCTGTACTGGTTATCGTATAAATTAAATCACAAGAACTCCTGACATATTCAGCTGTAGAGAGGCAGGGTGGTTCAGTAACTGGGGTGTTAGCAAGAAATTAGGGTTCATTTTCCTCTTATTTTTATTTTATTTAATTATTTATTTATTTATTTATTTATAAATTTTTATCTCGCCCTTCCTGTCCACAGGGCAGCCTGGGGTGGCAAACAACAGTATAAACAATAAAACAATTAAAACCAGTTAAAATTTACAAATTGCAGGGAAAGAGACCCTCCCTCCCCCCCCCTCACCAAAAGCCTGGCAAAACAGCCAGGTCTTACATAAATGCTGAAATAGCAGAAGAGTGGGAGCAAAAAAAACAACTCAGGAAACGAATTCCACAGCACAGGGGCAGCCACTGAAAAAGATCTCACATCGGTGGCCACCCGCCTCACCCGGGGAACCTCCAAAAAGGCTCCCACAGACGATCTCAAGGGTCGCACGGGCACATGGGGAGTGAGGCGGTCCCGCAGATAAGTAGGGCCCAGGCCATAAAGGGCTTTAAAAGTAGAACCAGCACCTTGACCCTGGCCCGGTGCTTTATAGGCAGCCAGTTCAGAGCCCAGAGCACTGGTGCCATGTGCTCCCTGCGACCCGCCCCCGTCAGGAGACGGGCCGCAACATTCTGCACCAGCTGCAGTCTTCGGACCAATTTATAGCAAGATCTGGGGCAGGGGGCATGGCTTTTGGGGTAGGTTTGTACCCCAGTAATTTATTCTTTAAAAATTAAGCACTGTCACTCTACACATGGTGGAGGAGTGACTGAATGAGCAGCACATCACACAGTACAAGGAAGATTCCCTGTTTTATTTATTGTTTTATTTATTTATTTAAAATTCTTATAACCCACCCTCTCTGACCACAGACGGCTTGGGGCAGTTTACAACAATAAAACAAAACAACAATAATTCAATTAAAATATGACACAATATAAAATCCCCCCATCATCCCATCTCCACCCCCGCCCCCATCCCACCCTCACCTGTCCCCTCTAACAAATGCCTTGCAGAACATCCAGGTTTTACAAGCCCATGAAAAGCCAGCAGGTCTGGGGCCAGGTGAGCCTCCGCCGGGAGGGAGTTCCATAATAGTTCCAAAGGGGAATCTTTGTGCTATCTTATGACTGTTTAAGGATGCAGCTATGGCAAAGAGCAGTGATATTGCTGGCACAATACCAGGCTGCTGTTGAGGTGCCATTGTCATTGGCACATAACATTTTGGATGCTAGAAAGTTATATGCACAGTACTAAAATATGGTATATACTTTGAAGCTAGCCATACTGTCAGGTCAAAAGAACAAGAAAGCATGAGGCTAATAAGGAAGGCCTCTTAATATTAAGTTGTTGTCTGAAGCATGCATCACACTGTACAGGAAGCAGTGGTGTTCTTGAGGCAAACTGTATTGGCCAGATTTATTTATTTATTTTATTTTATTATTACAATATTTTCTATCCCACTTCCATTCTGCCATACGGCCGCTCGGGGTGGATCACAATTTTATATAAGTAAAATAGAATAAGAATAAAACCATACAGAAATATAAATAAAATTGAAGAACAAATAAAACAAGACCATCTCAGAGATAACACCCTCCACCCTAACCACACCCACCCACTACCCCTCTCCCTCACCAAATGCCTGGTGAAACAGCCAGGTCCTACACTGCCTTCAGAAGGAGGAAAGATCCGGGGAGAGGCGGACCTCCACTGGGAGGGAGTTCCACAGTCTTGGGGAGTCCACCGAGCATGCCCTCTCCATCGTCCCCAGCCAACAAACTCGGAGTATCTCAAGAAGGGTGCTCCCAGCTCACTTCAAGGGCTGACCCAGAGCCTGGGGGATGAGACAGCCCTGCAGATAGATGAGGCCCAGGCCATAAAGGACTTTATAGGTCAAAACTAACACCTTGAATTGGGCCTGGTGGATTATAGGCAGCCAGTGCAGTGAGTGAAGCACCAGTGTTATATGCTCACAGCGACCCGTCCCTGTGAGGAGGTAGGCCACTATTCTGCACAAGCTACAGCCTCCAAACTGTCACCAAGGGTAGCCCCACATAGAGCATGTTACTGTAGTCTAATCTTGAGGTGATGAAGGCATGGATGATTTTGGCAAGGTTGAAGTCTGAGATGTATGGCCGAAGCTGCCACACTAGATGTAACTGGCAGAATGCCACCTGAGTATCCAGGCAGAGCTGTGAATCGAGGAGCACCCCCAGACTCTGAAACTGAGGGACCAAACAGGAGTGGACCCCATCAGTGGTGAGGACCTATCTCACCCCCAGCCCACCAGCATCACCTCCATCTTGTCAGGATTCAACTTCAGATGACTCATCCTCAGTACCCCACAGCCGCCAGACACCAAGTAATCACTGAGATGGCTGGGCCTGGGTTGAGTGAAAACAAGAGATAAAGTTGGGTGTCATTAGCATATTGATGTCACTGAATGCCAAACCCCCTAATGATCTCTCCAAACGGTTGCATGTACATGTTGAACAGGAGGGGGGATAGAATGGAACCCTGCAGAACTCTGCATGTGAGATCCCGTGGAGACAAAGGATAGTCCCCCAGCACCCCTCACTGAGTTCTTCCATCCAGAAAAGAGCAGAACCATTAAAGAACAAATCCGCCCGCCCCAGCACGGTCCCACAAATGAGTCACCAACACCTCATGGTCAACAGTGTCAAATGCAGCTGACAAATCTAAGAAAATCAACAGTCGAATTACCCTGGTCCAACTCACAGCATAGGTCATTGACCAAGGCCACAAATGCAGTCTCCGTGCCATAACCTGAACAAAAGCTGAACTGCGAGGGATCCAGAAAACTGGTGCAGTCCAAATGCATCTGAAACTGCTGAGCTACCACCACCTGTCTGACAATAAACTTCCCTAAAAAGGGAAGGTTAGAAATGGGCCGATAGCTGGCAGGGGAGTCAACATCAAGCGATGGTTTCTTGAGCAGAGGCCGCACCACAGCCTCCTTAAGGCATCTCGGGACTCTGCCCTCCCAAAGGGAGGCATTGACCACCCCTGCCAGCAACGGTCCCCATGTCTCACGACTGGCCTTAACCAGCCAGGACGGACATGGGTCCAGTTCACAACATGAGGCTCTAACAGCCCCAAGCACATCCTCAGCATCAGCGGATGATATTCACTGCAATCGATCCCACAAAAAAAGACAAGTTGGGGCATCCATTACCTCTGGTTCCTCTGCCATACCAAATGCAAAGTCATGATAAATGCAAGCAATTTTATCTAAAAAGTAATCAATAAGCATGTCACAGTGAGTACTGGAAAAATCCAGTTCCAGGTGGAGACAGGCCAGACTGACCAGTCCATTCACCACGCAGAAAACCATAACTTCGCAGATGCTATGATGGCAGCAAAGAAACTCTTCTTTGCTGTGCACACACAGCCATGGCAAAGGTTCTTAAATTAACTCTGTGTCGCAATCTGTTATCTTCAGCATGAGTACAGCACCACCATCACTCTGCCTCCCATCCTGTTTCAACCATCGCAGGTCCTCTGTGAACTACAAGGCCCTGTGCCATTCTTTCGATGGCCTCAGTCAACAAGGTGTTCCAAAAGGTCACAAGGTCATCGAGTGAATGACTGTTGAGGTCAGACAGTAGCTCCCCAAGAGCATTTCAGAATCTATCCAGTTCCATAAGGCTCCAGGGCAAACCAACCAAATGGGTTCTGCAACCTTCCAGGGGCAGTCATTTGCTGGGACACAGGCCTGTAGGAGGTAATGATCTGTCCATGACAAGGGACCTGACAACAAATCCCCCACCAACGGATCCCCTGCATCAAGGCGGGTGTAAAACACCAAATCCAGAATATGTCCCCCCTCATGTGTTGGGCCATTCACCACCTGAGAGACACCCATGGTTGCCATGAACTCATGGTCCGTGCCATAAAGCCTGGCATTGGTGTGTATGATGAAGTCCCCTAAAGGTACCAGCCTTGGGGACTGCAAGATCACCTCTGACACCAAATCCACTAGAGCATGTAGAGATGCTGCAGTACAGGTGGGTGCAGAGTATGCTAACAGCAGCCCCAATCTGTCTCTGGTCAAATTGAACACAAAATGGAGGCCCTCTATACCGGATGGGGTTTGCACCGCATACCTCCTCATGGATCACAGATTCCTAAAAACAGTGGCTACACACACACACACACACCCGTCCCTCCAGCCATGGTTGATGCTGCACAGAATACCCGGGCTGAAACAAGGTCAGCCCGAACTGGCCCATATTTTCTGCAGCCAGCTTTCAATAAGTATAGCATGGTGATCAGGGACATTTTTAATATGAGAACTGGTTACTTGTGTCTGGGGCCAATATCCAGACGCAGGTTTATAATCCCCTAGGTTCTATAGCATATGTTAACTGACAATAGTCCCCAAAGGACTGGCCACCTGTTGAACATAGCACACTCCAGCTATGCTTTCTCCCTATCCCCTAAAGCATATAGAATGGGACACATTCAGTAATTAAAATGGAATAAATGGAGTTTTAGAAAAGCAGGGGACCTTATAGTACCTATGATGAATTCTGGAAAATTTGGAGAAGGGTTGTGCTTGGATAAAAAGTAATTAATCTTTTCCTAGTATCCTCAGCTCATGACTCCTACCTTTGATGTAAGAAATTATACATAGGCCATTTTTAGATGAGATGCCATCACAAGCTCCACCCATCCCCATCCACCCGAGCACCTGTCTGAAGGTAGTGTGTGGGTGGGTGGGGAGGGGGTGCACGCCCATGATCCAAGCAGCACCCACCCATGACCACTCATGGAACACTGACGAAAAAGCCAGAGTGCTCCGTGGTGGGGGCCGGCAGAATGGTGCATAGGAACGGGCGCCCACACATCCACAGCCTGTATGAATGGCAGCAACCAGCCATGTCAGCTGAGTGGTCTGCCATTCAGAGGCACAGTGGGTGGGAAAACAGTCTTTGCAAGGCACAGGAACTGGCAGGGAGTGCTGGGGAGCCCGGGTTCCCTAGCTCTCGGCTGGGACATGTTGATACCAGAGGCAAGTCCAGTGCACTTCTCCCTCCCCCATGGTCTGGCAGGGGGAGCATGTGGGGGCTGCTAGAGTACCCACCCAGGGAGCTGCCCATTTGCACCCCTCCCCACTCACTCCATGTCCTTGGGCACTCCACAGTCATCCCACTCAGTGGACATGGACCCGTCCCCAGCCATGCTCATTTTAAAATGGCCATAATAATAACAATATGTAAATCATATATATGCAGAAGTATTTTCACTTTTTAAAAGAGTCTACACACTTGATTCTTTGCTAATGACACTAACCCTGATATTGAGTCAAATAATACAAAGAGCATGGTATTTAAGCTTGCTATGGTTTATGTCTCTTTAAATTATTAATGTTCTCATGGTGGAAGTGATATGGATTTGGGAGACAGACATTTTTTATTGAATTTACACAGAGAGGAATCTTCCAGTGCCTTGAAACATTTAATGGCTACTGTGGTCAGCTTTAGAAACAAGCTTCCAATATTATGCAACGCTCAAGAGAAAGTTTATATTAACACAATATTAATACAGAACATTTTTAAAAGCTATGAAAGAAGATTGAGGGAGAAATTCTAAATCTATAAAAAAAAGAAAAAGGCATCAACAGACATATTGTCAGCTGAACTTAAACATCATGTGTATGTTGTTGGTATTGCTGCTAAGTCAAGACTTTCATTGATAAAGTATTTCAATTAACTATAAAGACTTACACAGCTAATCAGTTACAACTGATGTACATTTTGGCTAAATACCTATAATTACAGTTGTTTCGCACCTGAGTCCCTGTTATTGATGTTGTGTAACAAGCAGTCCTGATTGCTGACATCAGCCCACTTAATGTGCTTGCATTTATGTGATAATCAGATAAAATCGAATAAAGAGTTACTAGTAAATTCATAAAACACAGTAAATAATATATTTGAGATATGGATGCATCCAAAGTATTTTATTATTTATGTTCTTACATTTTTCTCTCCAATTGTTAAGAGATGAGCATGAAAATATCCAAGAATGTAACTTTTGTGAGAGTACTTTTTAGTGTGACTGTGACCAAGTCTGTAATGATGTTCTTAGAATAAGTAAGTGATATACATCACTAAGAAAGTATAATGACTTATCTAAATGCAAAAACAAACAACAAAAAGATTTTGTAGATGCAGCATCATAACTTTAATTTTTCACATGTCAGGGAAAACAATATTTGAAATAAATGTTCACTCAAAGAAAGATACTAAGAGACTGACAATATTTACTTTCAGTCATAGTATCTTCTTACTTCACTGAAGTGTCAACACTGGAAAGCTTGTTGTATATGTTCTGTAATGTAGATGTACAAGTGCACAAAGGACAGATGGGTTACCTTTGACATCAGAACTATGACAAGCACATTGTTAAGCTGTAGAGTGAAATTCAGTAAAGTGCAGAAGTGGTTTAAGACATCCTGTAACACTTAAGCCTTGCAGTATGAAGGATATGCAGGGAACTTGGACATAGTGGCCATCCGGGTGAACCTCTCTATATCAGAAAAGAGGATGTTCTGTTCCAGCTGTGGATAGGCTGCTGTATTTACATATATTTGGGTCTAGTGGTTGCAAACAGAAAAGAGGTTTAGATGGGGGCTCTGTAGTCCCTATTTTGAATCATAGTTGCAGAGAAGCTGTGCTGCAGCTCTCTAGCCTGCCTACAAGATGGGACTGAATGATTTCTCTCCATCAGAGTACGCCACACAAATGCCATCTTCTTTGGTTTAGTACAGCTGGTAAGGATTTTTTTCACCCTAACTGCTTTTATTGGATAATCCTAATTTAGTGACAATGATATACCTTCTTCCATTTTGACATCTACTATTCACAAAAACGTGGGGCAATTTGCCCCAGGTCTGACCTCTGAGAGGGTCTCTTCCTCTTCTGTGTCCAAGATAAATACATGAATGAGACCAAGGCAATGAGCCATTTACGAACCTTGATCCTGTTGCAGAGTAATAACTGATTCACAATCAGTAAGGACAAATGCAGCTGAAGGTTTAAAAAACAGAACTTTACTTAAGACTTTTCAAGCACAGATCCTTAGTTACATCTAACTAGTAGTAAGACAAAATGGAGACCTAGGCTGCTTTTAAACAAGGGCACGCTGAAGCGCCTCCCAAACGCCGCATTAAAGCAAAGCCGCTGGAGTGGCTTTCTCCCCGTTGCCGGCGGCGGCTGGAGACACGGGGCTTTGGAGCGGCGCGTTCTTAAGCCAGATAATTGAACTCTTAAGAACACGCCGCTGCAAAGCCCCGTGAATCCAGCCGCTGCCGCCGCCGGCAATGGGGAGAACGTCACTTCCGGCGGCTTTGCTTTAATGCGGTGTTTGGGAGGCGCTTCAGCGCGCCCTCATTTAAAAGCAGTGTGAGACAAAGAGAGAGAAGGGAAGAAGGAGTGGTTACACAAAGGAATTCAACTGCAAAACCCCATCTCCCTTCCATGTACACATAAATTTAGCAGCGCCATCTGGTGGCTCTATAGTCAATTACTGTTCTCAATACAGTAACTTTAACTTAAGGATGTTGCATATACCAACAGATCCATGCACATACAACTCCTTTTGAAGTTAGGTGAAATTGTGTACGAGCACCCCTCATCATCAACCAACTAATCAAAAGGAATGCTCCCACCCATTAGTGGGCGGCATCTTTGCGGGAGCTGGCTGGGGATCCTTGTGGCCTTTGAGGGGCGGGGCACTGCACTGCCAGATGTCCGCCTGCCCCTCCTACCTGACCACCTGAGATCTTTGCCTTATGGTCAGGTGGAATCTTCCACAAGGGGTTGGGCTCTGGGCCAGTTTAAATAGCCTCGCCCCACCTAGCCAGGCCCTCTTTGTTCAGCTGCCCAGGACAAGTGGGAAAGCACCTTGATCCATGTACATACAACTCCTTTTGAAGTTAGAGGAAATTATGTACAAGTACCGGTATCCCAAATTCTTAAAGTCTATATGGCTAAAGTTAGAAGTTTGCTTGTGTATGGGGCTGAGATATTTGATGGACCTTGCTGTTCCAAGCTGGAAGTCATCCAAAATAAGTTCTTGCGTGGTATTTTGGGGGTACCACAGGCAATCCCAGGATCAGTTCTTAGGGCAGAAACCGGAGCATGTTCTATTTTGAATCAGATCAAAATAAAGGGCCTGTGTTACTGGGTGAAACTTTGTACTCGGGAGGAATCGAGTTTGACCTCTCTTTGTCTGCGGGAAGAATTAGAACAAAAGCAGACCCCTCTGTATCCTTGGGTGAGCAAGATTATGCAACAGTTGCGTAGTATAGGGCTGTCTATGGATTTTTTATCTACTATAGATCGGGCTAGTATGGGACAC
>QEPC01010544.1:110416-127263 GCA_003113815.1 Sphenodon punctatus | reverse complement strand
TGAGCCAATCAGGGGCTCACTACCAGTGAGCCGATCAGGGGCTTGCTTTATTGCTCACTGCCGGTGAGTCAAAGCAAGCCCCTGATTCACCGGCAGTGAAAGGGAAATCTGCGGGGATTTCCCTGGTTTCTGTGCTAATCCCACCTAAGGCAGGATTCTGTGCAAAAACCACAAATCGCAGCAGTGCGTTTTTCACGGGGCCCTGATTAAGATGTACATAGACCTTGTGTTGGCTAATTTAGGTTACCTAATACTTTCCAGGATAGAAAATTCTTGCAATCTTTTTTGGAGATACTCTCACACCTTGGATTCTTTATCTTGTGAAAAATACAATAAAACTCCATTTAAAACCTCATTAAAAAAAACCTCACCCCTAAACTCCCCCACCTCAGCCCCCAACCCCACCTGCCAGAAGCTCTGCCCAAAAAAAAAAAAAAAAGTGTTGCACTGCCTCCAGAAAATGCTCCGACTTGGACTCTGACAGATCTCCAGGGGAAGGAAGCTCCATAACATAGGGGCAGCAACAGAGAATGTCTCTCTGCAAGCCCTTGTTGTATGAACAAGACTAGCAGGTGGTACCCACAAGAGAGCGCTCCCAGATGACTGCAGGGGTCACAGTGGAGCATGGAAGGAAAGGCAGTCTCTCAGATATGTGGGGCCCAGGCTGTTTAGGGCATTAAAGGTCAGAACCAGCACCCTGAATTGTCAAAAAGCTATAGGTAGCCAGAGCAGACTGTAAAGCACAGGTGTAATGTGTTTATGACAACCCACCCCCAAAAGGAGCTGGGCTGCCACATTCTGCAGCAGCTGCAACTTCTAAACAGTCACAAAGGGCAGCCCCACATAGAGCATATTGCAGTAGTCTAGTCTCGAGGTCATGAGAGCATGAATGATGGTGGCTAAACTGGCATCAGAAAGAAAGAGATGCAGCCTCCTCCTCAGATGGAGTTGGTGAAAAGCACGCCTGACCACCTCTGCAGCCTGATGATCCAGGCACAGCAAATAGTCCAGAAGCACTCCAAGACTGCAAACCCAAGTAACTAGAGGGGGCCAGACTGCTTCAATAACAGGGGTATGAATCCCCTCCAAGTCACATGATTGGCTTGTCATCATCACTTCAGTCATATCTGGATTCACCTTCAGTCAGCTCACCTTCATCCAGTCCCCAACAGTGGTCCAGCATTGGGTAAGCACCGAGACTGCAGGACCGGACTCAGATAAAAAAAGAGGTAGAGCTGTCTCCTCAACATACTGATGGCACCTCACTCCAGACCTCTGAATGGTCTTGCCCAGCAGCCTCAGATACACATTGAACAAAAGGGGAGACAAGATGGAACCCTAACGGGACACCACAGGGCAGGTCCCAAGCAGATGACCCGCAGTCTCCCATCACCACCCACTGGGACCTCTCCAACAGGAATGAACAGAACCACTCAAGAGCAGTCCCATGCACCCCTACCAGGTCCCACAGTCGTGTAAAAAACACCCCATGATCAACTGTATCAAAGGCCACTGAAAGGTCTAACAAAATCAAAAGGACACAATTCCCCTTGTCAATCTCCAGGTGCAGATCATCGACCAAGGCCACAAATGCAGCCTCTGTGCTATACCCCAGATGAAAGCCCGACTGAAATGACTCCAGGAGACCAATAGCATTGAAATGAACCTGAAGTTGCTGGGCAACCACTCATTCACTCATTCCCTTTTTAGGGAAGATTATTTATTATTTATTTATTATTTATTTATTTAAAATTTATATCCCACCCCTCCTGCCCCCGAGGCAGCAAACAACACAGAGACCGAGCGATAGATGGCCGAGGAGTCAACATCAAAGATGGTATCTTGAGCAGGGGCCAGAGAACTGCAGTTTTGAGGGTGTCTGACAACCTACCCTCCTGAAGGGGAAAGCATTGACAACCCCAGTCAGCAACAGCCCCAGCTCGTCTGAACTGGGGTGTGCACCAATGCCAGCAGATCGGTCTGCTGCTCACAGGCACCGTGGGCGTGGGACACGGCCTTTGCAAGTCAGAGGAACTGGCCATGAGCACTAGGGAGGCTAGTTTCCGCACATTAGAATCCCTCCCCAAGCACTCCACCTGAGTGACTGCTCTGCAGCTGTGTCACTCAGTGACCACGGACCCCTCCCCCAGCCTTGCTTGTTTAAAAACACACTAAGAAGGGTTTTTTCTTCATAGGGAGGGCTGTGTGCATAGTAGGGTTCGCTTGGCAGGGATGTGTGGAGGCCAAGTAGTTATGGGAAGTACTGTGGTAGAGCTTTGAAATAAAGGCTGGAAAAACAAGGGTTAAAGTCTTGCTTATGTGTGATGTTATTGTAGGAATGCGTGAGGTTTTTAAGACTGCTTTTTAAAAATTATCTATCTATCTATCTATCTATCTATCTATCTATCTATCTAGATTCCACACAGCCTCAGAATTGGGCAATGACCTATTTAAATTTGTATATCTTTACATAAATCAATATGTGACCATTTTATGCAACTGATGTCTCATACTGGGTGTAAACAGATGGACATGGAGGCTGCCTGCCCCTGGAGCTGCTCTGGGGGTACATCCCCATCTTCTCCTTCCAGTTCCACTTGGGGCCACTTTAAATGGATCAAGTAGTTCCCCCAGCCTGCAGTCCACCCACACAGTGCCCGCTCCACACCATAGAGTTGTGGGTGATTGCCGGTGCTCTAGGCTGATGCCTGTAGCTATATAGTCAGGGACCCGAGTTCACTGCACCAACAAATCTTAAATTCTGCAACCAGTGAAGCCAAATTCTGCAAATTCACCGTGAGCATTAATATTTGCATAATTAACTTGATTTGCATAACTATGCATGCTGGGAAGTAAATTTGCAACAGGTTTGACACAGAATCACAACTTTACTAATCAAACACAACCCAAATCCTCTGGAATTCCAGCACGCCAGAATTCCCACCTCATATTAAAACCCCAGACCTCCCTCACCCAAACATAGGGTCTTCAGGCCCCACCCACCCACAATTAATCTCCCAGAGGCCTATTTACCCTGAGGTCATGGTCACACCTCCTGGACAGACGGCAGCTGCAGCAGCAGTTTTAGTTTGGGGTCAAGCGACAAGTTTATGCCTGAGCCAGGATTTAAAGATCCTGCAGACATCCCCCACTGCAGTGTCACTGCAAATTCAGCATGGCACTGCGAGGATTGGCTGATTCTGCAAGGATTGACTGATTCTGCAAAAATCACTGCAAATTGTAGCAACACAGTCAACTCGGGTCCCTGTCTATAGTACTGTGAGGGGCAACAGTCAGCCAGGCCCGGAGCTGAAGCATGGGTCCACCTGTCAGCCAGCAGCTCTGCTTCACAGTGTCCTGGGTTTGGCCGGCCTGCTCCGCCGGCAGCTCTCTAGGATATTCCGCAGCACCACCAGCAGAGCTGCCCTGAAGCAGGTGCAGCCTGCTTTGCATTGCAGATCTTGTGGGGCACTTTTTAATGGACTTGCCAACCTGAGTGTGAAGCAGGCTGGCATGGGCAGAACTGGGACTGCTGTCTGTCTAAAAGCACCCAATGTGTCTCATTGCAGACTCCAGGGGTTGAGAGGTTTGCTACGACAGCAGTGAGGACAGTTTAACTGGCATTCTGCAAAAGTGGGCCCTTAAAAAAAAAAAAACGTGCCAGTGGAAGAATTCTGATGGCCTCTTAAAGCAAGGAAGAGAAGGGAAAGAAGGAGAGAGGGTGGGGAAAGCAACAGAGAGGGGATAGAGAAGGAGTGAGGGAAGAGGATGACATTAGTCAATCCCTTATCGAGTGATCCTTTTTCCTTTTATTTTCTAAATGCCAATCAAATAGGGTGGCGGGAGAGCAACTCTCAGGATTCTCAGTTCAATTTGTTTGTGGTATTTTGTTTTGTTTTGGCTGTATCGTGTATAAGGCTGAACTCTGTTGTGAACACATTCTGCTCTGGTTTGGTCTTGGATGGAAGAGGGCTGGCTCAACTCAGATAGACAAGGATGGATTTGTTCCAGAGACATTCACTTAGTGACTAACTGCTGTTTTCCTTTTAATTTATACAACTTCAATGAGGTAGCTTCAGTAGCATGGTGCAGATTACTGGGGCATGGCTTCTTTGTCAACTATTCAAAACTGAATGTAGGGTCCCCTATCCCCTGTATTCAGGGACGTACCTAGCTTGGGATGGCCCCAGGGACAAGAAATGTCTGTGCCCCCCCCTCCCTTTTTTTCCTGCTGATGGTAAGCTGCTGGCTGGCCTAGGGATGCCTCCCAGCTCAGCTGGCCTATGGGGCGCTGGGCTGCTGGTGCTCGGGACTTACTTGCTCTCTGCAGAGTCTGTGGTGTGCTGCTGCTGGCCTGCTGCTGAGCCCATCCATCTTCTGGGCCAGAGGCGAGCTGCTCCCATGGTGCACTCTGTCCCTCGTGGCTCTCTGCCTGCACACTGGGGCCAAGCACGCTCAGAAGCAGCAGCAGTGCCATTGCTGCCCCAGCCCACCCAACCAGTCTTGGAGGCTGGGGGCTGGTCGGGCAGGTTGGGACAGGCTGGGCTGGCTCGATGTAGGGAGCGCTGGAGCAGGAAGGTGCCCGGCGATGGTTCCACTCAGTTATTGAATGGAGCCACTGGCGGGTACCTTCCTGCTCGGGCTGGGCCTCCCTTGAGCCAGCCCTGCCTGGGTCCGGACTTGTGGGGAGGACTCCTCCTCCGCGACACAACACCAGGGAGGCGAACCAAGCTGCGAGGCTTGTGAGTGTGACCTGGCCTGATGCAGACTGCTGCATGGGGCCCCACCTTGCCTGCAGTTGCAACATTGTGTCAGATACAATGTTGCAAACACAGGCAGGGAGGGGGAAGGGGCCCTCACAGCAGCTGGAAGGGCCCCCAGCCAACTCAGGTGGCAATTTTAAAAGAAAAAAGGAGGGGGGGGGGAGAGAAAGGTGGCTTAGCTACCTTGGATTTTGGGTCCCCAGCCAGTACAGGACCTGGGACAAATGTCCCTGTTTGTCCAATGGTAGCTATGCCCTTGCCTGTATTTCTGCGTTAGACTGTTGTCACCCCAGACTGGAGATTATCTTGGGGAGAATGTTTTGGTCCTGCTGTCAGCTCTTTTCTCAGCCCACTGACCCTCACATTCCTGAATCTCTATGTGATATACTGCTTCCTGACATCCCAGACTCTGGAGTTTGCAGGAATTGCTTTTGAGGGTCTTGATAACTGGTGGTGGAGTCCTCATTTGTTCCTCAGGTATCAGACAGTTTGTGGACTGTGGCTGAACTCTAACACCTAAGTGGAGCTGGGAGATGATGATGAAGACAGTTTGAATCAGCCTAAGAAAACTAAAAGAGATAGAGACAAAGTAGTTCAGGTGATATATTTTATTCGACAACTGTAGCTGGAGATATTATGCAAGCTTTTAGGCCACACAGGGCTCTTCCTCAGGCATGTAACAAGTCAGAACCACCCACTGCCTCGAGACTCTATAGAAACTAGTGCAGAGACATGAGTTCTACATTATCTGAATCTTTGGGTATTTTCAGAAGTGATGCTACCATGCTTAGCCATGCTTTACCACACTTAACCCCACCCTACGGTCCTAACTACTGGCAGCAGCTGCCAAATGTTCACCACACTTTGCCCTGAACCGTGGTAGCAGTTACCACCGGATGTGATCTCAGAAAATCGCTGGGAACATCTGGTGGTAAGCACTACCATGCTTCATGTCTGTTCTGAGTATCAACCTACCCTGGGCCGGGGTGGTGGCCATTACCCCGAATTGGGTTTAAGCATGGTAGTGTCACTTCTGAAAATAACCTTTGTCCTGTCTAGTGTGCAATCTGAACATAGCCAGTGATGTTGTAAGCACTCACTGGTCCAGGCAGGCTGAAGCTGCAATTAATAGAGGCACTTGTGGTCATTAAAACCAGCCTCTGGCTGCTGGGTTATGATGTGTGACTGACCATTGAAAAATATATTTTTTTAGTTAACTATTTTTTAAATATGTAGTAGGCCTAGTAACAGTTCTTTCTCTACAAACCTTTCAAACTGGCAAAGCTACAGTGCACTCCTACACCAATTTAAAAACAAACAAACAAAAAACTCACAACCCAATACTATTCTTGTTTATATAGCACATTCAGTGTTCAAAGTGCTTTGTGATCCTTATCCAGGGCCCTTTTCAAATGGGCTGTGGTGGGTGGGGGGATGGATATCCCCCATGGTGGGTGGAAGTGGGTGTGTGCCCGTTACTACAGATACACACCCATCTCCACCCACCTCCGCCCATCTCCACGCACAGAGCAACCAGTATTGGAGTCCATTGGTCCATGTGTGGGTGATGGGTGGAGCGCAGAGGCATGCAAGCACCCCATCCACCACAGGTGCCATTCCTATGGGTGCCCACTCATCCTCCACCCAACGCAGGTGGCGTTCACACGGGCACACCCCCACCCCCACCGCATCCGTGTGCGGTGGGGGGAAAGGGTGCCTGTATGAAAAGACCGTAGGTCATTCTCACAACAACTCTGGGTGATTTTACTCTGGGTGACGTTACGCGGTCCCAATTCACCACATTGGATTCTCGGCGGGGGTGAACCGAACAACCACCCCCCATGGTCAAAAAAAGCCCCAAACAGACATGACGGGACCGGGACCACGGAAGTGATTTGGGCCGGCAGATCACAGCGCAACAGATGTGATGCCGAATCCCGGCCGTGGTCAAAGCACCCAGAAGGCGCCAGGTCAGCCCGTCCCGGCTGCTGCTGTTGTTGCTGCTGCTGCTGTCCCTCCACCGCCTCCAGGTGCAGCACGACTGCCTCTTCCCCCGCCTGCGCCTCTACCGCTGCCTCCTCCACCTCCTCCTCCTCCCTTGCGCTCTCGCCCTCCGCTCGCCTCTCCCTTCTGCCTCACTCCATCCCGCCCTGTCCCCCTGCTGCTGTGTGCCCTTTAAATCTCCCTCTGCTGCCTGTGTTGTTGCTTGTTGCCTGGCAGCGACACTGCATGCTTTGTCCATGGCCGGGAATCATTTCCTTTGATTCCGGCCGGTGGTTGCCGGCCAAACGTTACTTTTTGTTGGTTCTCGTCGGGAATCTCTTTGACCACGCTTTCAGAGATGGTCCGGCGGGGAGCTCCGGAAGCGTGGTTGATTTTGTCCCCATGTGGGTATTGACTGTGGTGAACATCTGGCGGCTGCTGAACAGATGTTCAGGACACTTTGGCCCAGCCACAGGATTGACCATCATTCACTGTGGTTGAGCATGATCTCGTAACGTCTGAAAATACCCATTGAGGTAGATCATTTTTATTTCCGTTCTACAGATAGGAAACTGAGACTAAGAGACAGTGGGTGTTTTTACACGCACATTTCTCCTGCATGTTTGCTATTACATCCTGAACTTTCTGTATATCTAAATCACTCACTCAGATCTTAAACATCTGGTCCTTTGAACTTCTGCATAGAACTTCTCCCAGAACTTTTGTGTGTAAAAAGTTCTCCTGATAAACTGTTTTGCTCCAGGCACCTGTGGTCTCTTGGTTTCCATGGCAGCCGCTCACGTCTACAGCTGCAGCTACTTTAGGCTGCCTCAGGGCAGTTTTTGTGTGAAGAATGCATTCAGGAACAGCCTTAGGGCAGTGTGTGTGTGTGTGTGTGTAGGGAAAGAGAGAGAAGAATGCATCTGGAACTTATGTGTGGACTTGTAGACCCAGAAGATTGAAAGCCCAGCACTTTAAGGTGTGTGTAAAAATGCCCAATGACTTGCCCAAGGCCACGCATAGTAAGTTCATAGCTACAACAGGATTTAAATCCAGGCCGCCAATACCTTTATCCTTTAGGCTACTGATTCTAGAAATACAAATACTGGACCTCCATTAACAGCTCTAGTGCAGAGGGCTAGAAGGATTGCATCTGCACTTCCACCCTACCTTGGCCATGGGGTTAACATAGGCAGAGGGGGCAGTCTGTGGGCATGTCACTGTGGGGGCAGTGCAGGGAGGCAGGTGCACACGGGCTTACACCCATCCCCCGTGCATCCCCACTCACAGAGCAACCTGCATTGTCGCCGGTTGTGCCATGTGTGGGGACGCGTGGTTCACTGGAGCGCGCACCTACACACCCCCACACTTACATGGATTGCTCCCCCACGTGGACAGTGGGTGTGCATGCAGGGATGTGTTTCATGTGAAAAGGGCTATTACCTCATAACAGAAAGAAATTCTTATGGGTAGGAACAATTCTGGAAACAGTTGAAATAATGTGTATTTTCATTCTGACTGCCTCTGTCGTCCTCCTCCTGTTTTTGTGTCATAATTTTTAAATAAATATAAATATATTGCTGCAGCTACTTTCTTGGATACAAAAATGTACTTGACTCCCTACAGTCATTACAATTGGAGGAGAATCTGATTAGGATGCTTTACTTAATTAAGTGATATCATCTAAAGAGAGTTCTTCCCACCATTTTCCGTTTAACTGTGTTACAAAAATGACAATAGATGAAAATAATTTTGATATTTTCTTTTCCTGATTGAAATGTCTTGCCTACTTCACGATTTTATTTAGTGAAATTCTATGTTAATGAAAAAATTAAGGTCAATTTCTTAACAGACATAATTATGCATTAACATATTTTATTTCTAGTAAGGGTCCATTAATTCAATGGAGGAAACATTGGGCTTTAAATTTATGCTAAAGGCCAGGTCAAGCCTTTCTCAATTCTGACTGCCTTCCATATCCAGATCCCCGCACATGGAAAAGATATTGTAAGCACCAAATTTGTGGCACTGGCAACCATATCACAGAAGATACAGAGGGTCACATGGAGCTGCAGATTCACAGTCACCCATGTAGAGTGGGAAGCCCTATTCCTCCTACAGCAATCTGGGGGAAATCATTCATTAATCAAATGTATCCTCATGGTACCATCTTAGGGGTAGGAGGCCTGGGCACACACTAGGGTCAGGGTCATCATGCTGCTCACCTTACTCAAGCAAAGTTGTTGCCATATCTACACATACTTGTTTAAGAAATCACACTTGTTTCTTTTGTTTCTTACACATGACAAGCAGGGATTGGAAAGACATGTTTCTTCCAGAAATAGAAATAATATTTTAAAAACCTATATTTTTCATTTTAAAAAATAGCAAAGGGAAGGTATTTTCTTTAGGCTTGAAGAAAAGACTTTTTAGGTACAGATAAAAATGTTGAGCCCAATCCTGCAGTCTCCATTTAGACAAACCTTTCATTAATCTTGATGGAAATACTGTCTGAAATGAAGTCGTCTGGATCATGCCCCGGATTGTATATATGCTTTCTAAATATGGGTGATGATTAAATTCATTCATTTTTATTATTTGCTTACCAAAAAATCATTTGAAAAAAAATCTTAGGTACTTTGCAATCACACGCAAGACAATTCTCTTTTCATTATAATAAAGACAACTCTCTTTTTATTAACATACAAACCCTGAAGTAGGATGATTTTTCATTTACATCATTCTGATTCTGTTTGTCTTTCTCCCTGTTCACCTTCCAACCATACATTGCTGCCTTTTGTGCTTTAATATCTACATCATAGTAATTAATGGGAAAAGATACTTTCCTGTAACTCTGCCTTTTGTTTCCTGTACTTGCACTCCTGGTTTTGTGGCTTCTGTTGTTTTTACTGGTTTTGTTCAATTAACTATCACGCAAAGGAGGAAAACATAATCATAATTGAAAGAGATTTCACCAATCCATTGACAAGTTTTAATAATTTCTATTTGCTTTAATTTGTTTAAATGAATCACTCTGACTTTTCAGATATATTAATAATATATATCATACAATGGAGCTGATTCTCCACTCATACCCGTGTATATTAGGAATAGGTCAGCCGAAGTCAATGGAATAATTGATGGAAAAGACTGAAAAAACAGAACCAATATCTTTAACTCCAGGGAAAGACTAAGGGGCAAGGTTTTTTGTTTGGTTGGTTGGGTTTGGTTTTTTAGTAAGAATGAATGTATTTAGCCAAACAGCTTTACAAAAAAAAATAAAACACCAACATTATAATGCAAGTTTAAAATCCAGTGCATATAATCATGCTATGAATTTGCATATTTTTTCAAAATATAATTTCATTAGTAATTATATATGTTATACCACATTCTGCTCTTATTTACGTCATTATATGATCTGTTGAAAAATTATAGCACACTGATTTTTCACTGGGGTCTTCTGCTTAAAATCTGATGGGATTATATACAGGGCCCAGTGAACCAGATTAAAAAATCAGTTATTTCAATAAACATTTCGTTTTGTATAAACTGTTGATATCAATATATGTTTTGTTAACTGTCTTAAGGAAGAATGTACTTATGCAAAGTGTTAGATGTTTTGAATATTTCTATCTTTACATGCAAATATTACCATATTCAAAAGTTTAAGCTTCAATATGAACATGAATAGCAAAACTGCATTGGTGTCTTTTTAAATATATCCTCTGATAAGAATAGCATGTATGGAAACATTTGCTTGATATTATCAGATCACAAAGTTAAGTTAAAATCACTGTGTTTCTAAGCATTAAATGCCATAATTACTTGTTTGCTTAAAAAGAAATCAAAACATTACATTTGCTACAGAACAGCCAGTCTAAAAATGCATTTTGTTCTGCATTTGATTTTTATAGGTTCCCCCCACCCCTCAACCAAGCAGATTCATGATACAAAGTACTTGGTCTCTGAAAGCAGAAGCCATTTCATTCCCTCTACCTAATTAATCCCATCCCAAACTCTATTAACTTTTTGCAATAAAGGTGGCCTTGTCCAAGATGGCTAGGTACATTTACAGCTGAAAATTAACATTTTCTTAATATTATCCCCCACCCCACCCCCCAGAAATGGGCAACAATATAAAATGGCAAGCAAATAATAAAGAATCACATTTTTCCTCCAGTCTTTGTTATCATGTTTTTAAAGTAAGTATAAACAATACTCCCTCTAAAATATGCTTGATTTAACACTAGACTAATCACCAATCCATCTGTAACATTCCAGTTTAAAATAAAAATGAAAGATCTGAGATTCAAAACACAGTTTTCTGTTCACAAAATGATTCAAATCTAAAAATATAGGAAGAAATAATTTATCTGTATTCATTAAATACTAAGTGGGTGCTCCAGTTGTAAAACTAATACATTATTAATCCAACTTGTATATTTCTGTTAAATTCTCATATAGTAAACTGTAGTCAAAATTTATATTTTTCTGCAAAGTTTTCTTACAATCAACCTTTAAAAAGAAACTTATGGATAGTTCATTACACCACTGACCTGCAGATTATTATTGTATTAATTTTATTAAGTATTTGTATCCTGTAATTTATTATTATGATATGATTTGCAATAGCTTTGGCTATGCAAAATAAAGATGATTATTATTATTCTACTGACCTGCAGGGTAAAGAACTTCACTGCATTTAAAAAAAATAAATAGAATGTAATAAAATGAATTGTAAAATTAATTATTAAAACCTCTGTACAAAATCAAAAATAACGCATACCTGGTTGAAGCACATTATGATGCTTCTCACTGAAAAGTAAATGGACTTGCATGAACCTATAACAAGCAAATCCTGTAGACTCCCTTGGACCAAGACATTTGTTGAACAGATGAAACAGGAGGAGGGAATCGAATGCTATTTGAAGGCATTAAGCAAAGTGTAGATGTTTAATATAGTTAACTTAGCTCAGGATTCAGTTAATATGAAAATAATTATTATAATGTAGCACTTCATTATTTATAATGCATTAAATGGACTATTTTGCATGATGACTACACAGAATAGAAAGACAGTTATCTTGTAAATCACAAAAGTACATGAAAATTACAATAAACAAAATAAAAAGTAAAGTGTTAGCAGCAAACATGGGCTGATGACTAAGAATAAATAATAGTAACCAACAAAATGTTGATCAAATAAGAGTACAATTAGTAGAGCTCCATGGTTTTAGTCTGTTTTATATAAATGGTTTCAAATCTCTTTTTACTGGTTACTGGGAAGATTAATTGAAATACCTCCATATAGTGACGGAAAATGTTTATTTTCCAGCTAATTTCTGCAATAAGGGTGTGGGAAATGTTTATTCTAAAGCTCAGATAGAGCACTGATGTGAGAAATGTTGCAAAGCATCCAGGGCTGACTAGAGCTAATTAACTGCAATGCTCCAGTGCTGGTCTCGTTTTTAAGCAGGGACACACTACACAATACCTTTTATTTTGCTTTCAATGGAATTTTGCTCAAAACCAGATGAATTCAGTATCTACATTTTAAAACCCCTTTTCCTTTTAAAAAATTTCAGGAAGTCTTGCTTTGACACTTTTATAGGTCACTTTGTGATATATTTTAAATCAAGGCGGAAAGTCAGTTAAATTAACTGCATTATTTTGTCCTTTTGTAAGTATCTTGTACAAACTAAAGTTAATAACTGTATTTTCAAATTAAATTCCTCTTTAAAATAAGATTAGATTTAAGATTGTTTTTGTGGTTAATTTAATTTCCTTCTCCCCTAATAAATTGGTCTTGAGTTAAAAATTATAAACAGGAAATTATTATTTTTTAATGGTCTTGAAGCAGGGTCTTTCTTCTGAAAAAGAAGTCCCCAAGACTTCATGAACTTTACTCAGGACTTAGCTACTCCTAGTAATTTGATATGGTAGGCACTGTATCTCAATACAGTGCTGGGCAGCGGTATTGCAGTATAAAACACTATAAGAAAGATAGAACAGAAAGAAAAGTACACCAGTATCCTAGGACACTTGGATCCTTCTAGAAGTAAATACAGATAATTTCAGGATGTTGGAGTTGGGTTGGCATATACAGAATGCTATGAAGCTGCCTTAAAGGCATACAGTTTTTCTCTCTGTTGATCAGAATGTTTTTAATGTTTGACAAGTGTGAAGTGGATAAAAATTCATCACTTTCTTTTGTCAGTGCTACTGAAATTGAAAGCCCCAAGGGAAGGGACTGCAATAATTTTTATTTAATACCTCTAATACCAAAACACTTTCACCTCTCATCTGGAGTCTAATGTGCTACAATCAAACTTAGCTTTTTAAGATGGAAAAAAATAAGTAATTTAATATGTGCTTCTTTTTCAGTCATATTTAATGCTTAATAAAAAGAGAGACAGAAATTTAAGAAAATTAGCTTTAAAAAAAAGTACCCCAAAACTTAAGCAATACACAATATTTATTTATTTATTTATTTATTTTATTTTATTTAAAAAAATTATATCCTGCCGCCTCTTGCCACAGGCAACTCAGAGCGGCTAACAACATAAATTAAAAAATAATATAACACCACATTAAAAACATCATCCCACACTATACATAATAATAAAAGGAAAACCCACCCACCTTCACCCTCTCCCCACCCCCTACCACCCCATTACCCCTCTCCTTTGCCAAACGCCTGACAGAACAGCCAGGTTCCTACAAAAGGCTGGGAGGTCCGGGGCCAGATGGGCCCCCACCAGGAGGGAATTCCAGAGGCGCGGTGTGGCCACCGAGAGCGCCCTATCCTGTGTGGCCCACTTGGGAGACCTGGCGGACCTCCAACATGGTGCCCGCGGCTGACCGCAGGGACCGATCCAGAACCCAGGGAGTGAGGTGATCTCACAAGTAGGCAGGGCCCAGGCCGTGTAAGGCTTTATAGGTCAAAACCAACACTCTGAATCGGACCCAGAAGACTATTGGCAGCCAGTGCAGAGATTGGACCACTAGTGTAATGTGCTCCCGGCCATCCACTCCCACCAAGAGCCAGGCCGCCGCATTCTGCACTAGCTGCAGCTTCCGAGCCATCACCATAGGTAGCCCCACGTAAAGTGCATTACAGTAGTCTAACCAAGAGGTAATAAAAGCATGGATGATCATGGCCAGGTCAGAAACCAAAACCAACGGCCGAAGCCGCCACACCAGATGTAACTGGTGAAAGCCACTACTTGTCACAGCCTCCACCTGGAGATCCAGGTGGAGCGGCGCATCAAGGAGCACCCCCAGGTTCCATACCTGGGTAGTCAGCAGAGGACAGACCCCATAAATTGAGGGAGTCATCATCTCCACCGACTTACCCACTAACAATATGACTTAAAAGGAAATCATGTTTTAGAACAAGTACACAGAAAAGGAATCTTTGGTACCAGAATACCTGTTGACCTGCTGCAAATTTAAACAACAATTGTTTTGGTCATTTTCCAAGGTTTTTATCCCATTCTCAGAACTGTAACTGTAACTTGGAACAAAAACTCTATTTTCTTACAATGGTTCTATATTTGTACACAGACGCTTGTAAGAAAACTTAATTTTAAAAAAGTTACAGGCATAACAGTCATGACAAGGAGGTCTGGGGCTTAAAACAAAATAATAGTTCAGCTTCTACTTTACTAAGGGGTCAATCTATGGGTGCAGCCACACAAACTGCGGAGGGTCTGATCCCCATGCGACCTCATGGCAGGCAAGTGCTGCTGTCACATTGCAGGGCCAGTACGGGGAGCTAGACAGACAATCAGCTGACTCTAGCCCCCTCCCCCCAGCAGCTGGGCTGCTGTCAGAGCTCCCACCACAGCTAGGGTGGACAAAGGCACCAGCCACATGAGCAGATGCCTGGCCCTGCCCGGCCTCCTTCCCCCGCCCTGGCCAAAATCCCACCCCTGGCTGTGACATGGACACACATGACAGGCAGCAGCAGAAGGGCCCAGGCTATGTGACATGTCTACAGCCTTTTTCCAAGGATGCATCATGTAGCAGCCACCTGCTCTCCCCACCACGTGGCAGGGGGAACATCTGGTGGCAATAGGCCACAAGATGCACTGCATCACATGGTCTGGCTGCCCAGAGTGAGTTAAAGCTGTCCAAGGCACGGTAGCCTGCCCAAGGCAGCTCATGTGTCTGAACCCTGTGTCTTTTTGATGGGTGCTTTCAGAACTGATGGCTCCTGCCAACACCATGGGCCTACCTGGGCGGTGGTGGGAGCTGTCACTCTTATTGGGATGTGGGATCCGTCCCAGTCACCGAACTAACATGGCAGCGTCCAGGATGGAGAGAGAGTGGGAAGATGCAGAGACGTGCGTCTACCCACCCCTGCGCTGTGTTAGTGGCCTGCCCCCCAGCCTGACAGGCAGTCATGGTGGCCAATGACAGCAGCCATGGTGCCCGCCCCCCCTTTCCCACTCCAGACCGTGGTAAGTAAAGCAGGATTTCAGACATGAACGCCCGCTTTACTCTGGGTCTGGCAGCCGGGTCCCAACTATGGTTGGGGCTAGCCCCCACCACAGTCAGGACTCAACCTGGGCTAACATCTGGCAGGCGCCTTTTAACATGATGACAGTCCCCAGCTTAACCCATGCTAAAGCAGGTTAAACCGCCACTGTCACGGCTGAAAACACCCCTTGACTTCTGTGAGAGGTGCATGTGTTACATCTTAGATATGTAGCTATTGACTTGAGGACATATGCTGCCATTAGTTTGCACAAATCAGTCTTGCTGGAACTAAGGGTAGTCCTGTCTATGGGCACCATATATGCTTTCATATGTTTTGCAATATAAAAACATGTGTACGGGAACTTACTCCAAAACCTGCTCTCAACGTCTGCACTCAGGTTACTGCCTTCATGGCATATTGCCTTCCCATTTTATTGCACTATATCAGATTTTGCAGAGGAGTCAACAATGGTTTGGAAAATAAAAATAAATAAATAAAATAAATAAAAAGGATGTGTCTGAAGATAAATGGGAGGAGCCAATTAAATTTAAAGTCCTACATATGCAATGCTACCCTTGGCTCTTTTCTTCCCTCTACAACAATTGTCCCCCCAGAGCCCACTTAATATTAACCCTTAAATGCCATTAAATCATGCTTCCCAAAAATGTAATTGAAGCAAAGGGAACTCCAGGGGTCAGGGAAATCATGCTGCTGCTTTCCCCCTATTTATCTGCTTCTGTTTATGAGATCCAGCAAAGGAAAGGTAGCATAGTCCCTGGGTTTTGACTCCAGGGCTGGCCTTACCACAGGATGACCTAGGGCAACTGCCCTAGGCCCTGCTCTTTTCTCTACTTCTGAGGCCCCCACAGTGGCCCCTGTTTTCAACAAGGCAAAGTATTGGTGGGGGGGGGGCACTTCCTCCTAGCAGGGCCCCAAACACAACCACCTCTAGGACTCACAGAGGGTGCCCCCAAAGGGGCAGGGGATGTGGAAGGGTCCACCAGGGTGCCCACATTTTATCTACACCCTGGTCCACACAAATTCTAAGGTCAGTAGGTTTAAGGCCTTTAGCCATTCTGCTCTATGCAGATGATGCCTTGCTATTGTTGCAAACACAGGGTGATTTCAGACGTTACGGGCGGGCGGTTCACCACGGTGAACCCCCAGGGGGGTGAACAGAACAACCACGGCCCGGGGTGAAGAAAAGCCCCTAACAGACGTGACGGGATGGGGACCATGGCCGGGAACCGGGCCGACCCATCATGGACCGGGGCAGCACAACAGACATGCAGCCGATCCCCAGCTGTGGTCAAAACTCCCAGAAGGCTCCCAGAAGGCTCTCCCGATGGTACACTGCCCCACGGGTGCGCTGGTACCCACGGGCCCCGTGAACACAGGAAAAGTAGGTCACGGCCAAGGCAGGGCCACCCTCAGCAAGGCACTCCGTGTAGGTGCTCAGACCGCACACCACCAGTGCTGACACGGTCTCCGACCCGGTCCAGGGCACATGAACGCACAGCATCTCCGGGATGCGCCCCTCAGGGAAACAAACCAGCCCCAGGGCCTCCGTATGCAGCCGGCAATCACGAGCGCTCGCCTCATAGCCAAAGTAA
>QEPC01010544.1:86775-104325 GCA_003113815.1 Sphenodon punctatus | reverse complement strand
CCCCCCTCCTCCACCTGTGCCCCCTCCACCTCCATCGCTGCCCCTGCCTCCACCTCCTCCGCCTCCTCCACTGCCTGTGTCACTTTCTCTGCCTCCGCTCTCTTCCACCTCCCTCCTCGCTCCATCCTGCCACGCTTGCCTGCTGCTGATTTCGCTTTAAATCTCCCTCCGGTGGTTGTGTTGTTGCTGGTTGCCCTGCAGTGACGCTGCGTGCCTTGTCCCCAGCTGGGGCTCGTTTCCTTTGGTTCCACCCGGGGATTGGCGTCCAGACGTTACTTTTCCTTGGTTCCTGGTGGGGGTCTGTTTGACTACGCTTCCCGGGATATTCCCCCAGCTAGCCCGGGAAGCGTGGTTGAAATTGACCCCATGTGGGTATTGAGCGTGATGAACATCTGGCGCGCGCCGAACAGACGTTCAGGGCCTTTTGGCCCCACCGCGGGGTTCAGCGTGGTTGAGCGTGATCTCGTAACGTCTGAAAATACCCACAGAGGGGACTATAGAAGGGATTAGATTGCCTGGATCATTACTGTTTTGATAACGGAATGATTATGAACCCAAAAAAGCCTCATTGTTATCTTCTGGACATCCATATATTGTCATTGAAGGATAGGAGTCCACATTATTCCACAAGTTTCTAAAACAATTTACCTGGGTGTTTCTTTTTCTGCTTCACTTTCTTGGGAAACTGCTTGGAAGTTTTATATAAGTTCAAGATGTCCAAGTATCCCTGCTGTTCTTGATGTTTTCAGGGCCAAGCCTTTGGCCCAGTTATTATTTGGGGTGGAATTGTGGTTTTCAACCTGTAACAAGGAACTTGAGGTTGTACAAAATTTGTTTATTAGAGGGATTTTGGGTGTCACCCATTCCTATGCTACGTGCAGAGACTGGGCTTTATTCCATTTCTTTTTTGGCTACTCTTAGAGCTTTGACTTTTGGGGATAAGATTCTGCGTTTAGAATTTTCCCAATAAGTCAATCAATGCTGCTGGGAGCAATATAATTATAATTGCAGCAGACAGTATGGATGGTGGAAGGAGGTGGACCGTAACCTGAATAGAAGTGGGTACTCCCCTGTGTTTGTCTGAGCTCACCTGCTCTCATTACAACTTTGCATCTGAAACATAGGATTCTGGATACTGCTAGCCAGGATGGTTTAGCTAAAGTTGCTGATAATAGGATAGCACACTGGTACCCTGTAGGTAAAACTAATTTTTCATTGGAAAGCTATTTGATAGAGGTGCATCATTTTCAGCTGCACAGAATTTTAAACTAAGTGTGCTTTCAACTTTTTGACAGGGATTAAGACTGGTAGGGCGGCGAATATTGATTACAGTTTAAGACGATGTACATGCTCCCTTAACGAAGTTGAAAACCTAGAACATGTCTTATGTGTCCGTATTATGATGATTTGAGAGTGGAATGGATTGATCCATTACTGGTTCGTAGATCTTTCTTGCCTTATACTCAAATGATTGCTTTTCTGTTGTCCACAAAAGACCCTTCTGTATTGAAGACTTCAGCATCTTTTTTCCTTTTGATAGCCAGAGAGAGGAGAATAAAGTGGCACCAGGGAGGCTACTGAGAGTGATTCAATGTTTCTCTCTTTATTTTTATATTTATATTTTTGGGAAGATTTGGTCTGAGACTTTTCCTGGGGAAATTTTAGGAAGATACCAGTGCTGGATATTTAATGTATTAATTTTTAATCTTCTGGTCTGAGGGTGGACTCTCTTTATTTTTTGAATTTTGAAGGACTTGTAGTGTACTATTTTATTTCTTTTTATAATTTTGCATATGATTGGTTTGGATTATGGCGAAAGCTGACATCCCAATAAACTTGAAATTCTAAGGCCCTGCTTGACTCAAAGAGGTCTTGGGTCTGTTCCCATCCCTGCCAAAGACTTCCTGCGAAACCTTGAGCAACTCACTCACTCTTTTTGTATCTCAGAAGTATATCTGCAAAATGGGAGTAGCAGTATTCTTTTTCTTTTTGTTTAGAATCACTTGTATGTGCAGTTCTTCTAGGTATAATTTTAGCCTACATTTCCTTCCCTTCACATTTCACAGTGGAGAGCATCAGATGGCACCAAGTGTTACAGTAAAGGTGTCAAATCTCACTTGACAGAGAGGGCAGAATGCTATTCTTAATTATATCCAGTGAACAGTATTATGAACTTAATGGGTGCAATCCTGTGGCCTTCTCAAACTGCTGCTGCGTGAGGTGCAGTGAAAGACCTCCGGCACATACATGCCCTGCCGGTGCAGCAAGTCACGTGGGGCAACAGCGGGCCCCATCTAATGTGACCCCCTGAGTCCACACACCCCGCAGCCCTGAGGGTGGAGCAGGACCCATGCCTGCTTCACCCCCCAGACCGCAGTGTGTGGGGGATCAGGGGGTCGCAGCAGCATGGGTCACACCGTTGCCCCGTGCTGCTTACTGTGCATAGTCACATGTGCAGGTCACATGCGTACTGTGCGTACTGTGCTGGTCACATGTGCACCTGAGCACTGCATACTGTGCAGGTCACATGTGCACCTGAGCACCCACCACCCAGATCACCACTCTGCCTGCCGCAGGCTGCAGGCATAAATCGGCAGCAGGATTGCACCCAATATGTATACTCCACTGAATACAGAAGAATGTCTACTGAACTTGATAAGAAAATTTGCAAATAAATCAAGTGTAGAAAATGACCTTAAAGTTAAAATTATCATTTGCTATTTATTCAATACCTTATTGTCACATTCAACATTACTCAGTGAGAAAATACCATGCAATCTGGGTAGGTCATGTTTGCCACACTAATACATTCGGTCTGCTTGATATGGCCTGTGAACGTATGTCCATGTGTTGTTTTGGGTGCCTCCACATGAGCTACGGAGGGCTCAATTCCCGTGCGCAATGTGCCGCCACACTTCAGGGCCAGCGCGGGCAGCAGGATAGACAGGGTATTTTCAGACGTTACGAGATCACGGTGAACCACGGTGAATACCCACCTGTGGTCACCGTGTCTCGAACATCTGTTTGGCGGCCGCCAGATGTTCGCCACGGTGAATACCCACATGGGGTCAATTTGAACCACGCTTCCCGGGCTAGCCGGGGGAATGTCCCAGGAAGCGTGGTCAAAAAGATCCCCAGCGGGGACCAAAAAAAAAGTCACTTCTGGCCAGTTGCCACGGCCCGGGATCCTCGGCGGGATCCCGGGCCATGGCGCTTCCGGCCCGACGCGGCGGCCGCAGTGGCCCCGCCGCCCGCCCNGCGACGGCCGCAGTGGCCCTGATGCCCGCCCTTCTCCCTGGAGGGCGGGCGGCGGGGTGCGTGGAGGGGGCGGGGCTGTGCGGCTGCACATTGCGCCGCGCGGGCCTGCCCCCTCCCACATTCCCCGCCGGGATCTCCCCGGCACGTCTGCTATGGTGTTACGGGGTGATCCCGGGGGGGAATGATTTCGGTGATTTCGGTACGGGGCCAAGTGGCCCCGTAACGTCTGAAATCACCCATAGTCGGCCGCTGTGCAGAGCAGCCAGGCAGGTGGGCCACTGTTGGCCATCCTGCCACACTCTGTGTCAGGCTAAGGTGCCACTCACACAATTGGGCACATGGTCCTGCCACGTTCCCCTC
Organism: Sphenodon punctatus; assembly: GCA_003113815.1. Lineage (NCBI taxonomy): Eukaryota > Metazoa > Chordata > Lepidosauria > Sphenodontia > Sphenodontidae > Sphenodon > Sphenodon punctatus. The sequence continues at coordinate 100,707 of QEPC01010544.1, read as the reverse complement.
CTCCGGTCCACCCAATATCTCTCCCCCAGCCATGATGTGGCCACATGGGACTGGAACTAGTGCCCGGTGCTCCAAGCCCCACAGTGGACCTTGCCACGTGGCAGGACAGACAGGGACCAGGCACACAAGCAATGGCATGCTACCACATGTTGGGCAGCCTGACCCCACTTTGGGTAAGGCTGCTATGTGTTGCGTCCTCAGCCTTTTACCAAGAACGCAGTGTATAGCAGCCAACTACCCACCTGACTATCTGGTGGGAGAAATATCTGGCGACCACCAGGCACACAATGCACTGCATTGCGAGGTTAGACTACCTGGAGTGAGGTAAGGCTGTCGAGGGCGTGGTAAGTGCATTGTGTGGCTGCACCCAATGTCTCCAACTAACACATCTTTGGCCCTTTGTAAATGGACTGTGCTGGTTGCCCGTTTCCATGGGTGGACACCCACCTCCAACCATCTCCACCCACAGAGCATCAGGCATTGGAGCCCATTGCTCTGTACGTGGGTGATGGGTGGAGATGGCTGGAGGTGGGTGTAGCGCAGGAGCATGCATGCACCCCCATCCATCCCCCACGGCTTTCACACAGGCACCTCCACCCATCTCCGTGCAGCAAAACTGTGTGGAGATGGGTGGGGGTGTCTCCTGTGAAAAGGGCCTTAGAATGCTGCATTAACATCTGTAAAAGCAAAGAATATCTTTTCCACTTAAAAGAATTCTTTAAAAGAAAGCTAGTTAAACTGCAAGATTATGACTTGATAAGGGATCCAAAGCCAGTCAATTCATTGTTCACCAACTATATGCTGTAAAACTGTAGTCATCCTGCATCCAAGCAGAGGGTTGGACTAGGTGATGCTCAAGGTGGTCACTTCCAGCTCCATGGTTCTAGGATTCTATGCAAGAAGTTGCAATGGCAAGCTAAAGTGTGTAGATAAAAAGTGGTAGCTTGATTCTGGGGTTAATAAATACCTGGAGAGCTTATGTTTCTTTCTACTCATTTAGGGTTACAGGTTTTCCATATCACCAAAAAGCTCTTTTCATTTCCCCCAGCTCTTCCAAACATATTTTGTGTTCAGAATTAGCTAGCTGCAGTAATCTATGGGGTGTATTCTCTGCCTTTTGCACCACGACTCTCTTCTATGGGTGTACTGTTAACCCAAAGGCTGGGAGCCTGCCAGACCCTGGAGCTGCTCCATGCCCCCCTGGAGCTGCCTCACATGGGCTCCACAAAGACCCCAGCAGATGGGCTGGCATTTTCCCTGGCCATGGTCTGCCTGCACTCCACCCCACCACCATAGAGTTATGGTCACTTCTGCAACTGCTCTAACATGCCCCATAACCCTGCCTTTCTGGGGACAACACTGTGCAGAGCTGCCTTGGCCCAAACTGGGGCAAACATCTGGTGGCCACCCTTCATACAGGCAGGTAAATCCGGGGCAAAGGATGGCCAATGTGGGGCCCTTCCTTGTGTGATAACACCCTATGTGTCCTCCGCTTTGTATTCCCTTCCCTTTTCCATTCAAGTCTGTAAGCGCCTCAGAGCAAGGAGACATCTGCCTCTTTTGACAACTCTTCAGTCCCAGGCATGTTGCTGACACTATATAACTAACTAATAATAATAATAATAATATAATATAATATAATATAATATAATATAATATAATATGAGTAAATCCCACACTTCATTTGCTTCTCCTCTTATTGTTTGTTAGGAGCAGGGGCAGTAATGGATGTCGGGATGTGTGGCTCGTGCATTCTTTTTAAAACCTGATTTCTCAAACCTTGATATTGTGGTTTGGCAAATCTGGTTTTAAAAAGAATATGTGAGCCATCCAGTGCCACTGTTTTCAATGGCAACGAAGTGACTTCCGGTACGGGAGAGGCGTGTCTAAATGCCACCTGTGCAAGGTTTCTGAAAGTAGATTTTTAAATCCGCTAAATTGGCGGCTCATCTAAAAACGGCCTCAGAGTCATGAACACAGATCCCTTTTAGTCGCCCATGAGGCCAGACATTAAAAAAATTATCTGAAGTTAATCCAGTATTCTGGTTAGCTTGGTGGTTACTCTGTAACTAATTGGTTATCACAGAGGTTAACTGCCCAGTTGGATTACTGGATAATACCATGGTTTACCACATTACTGAATGTTGATACTTTATAGACAGTCAGATGGGGAGGAGGGAGTTAAAAAAACAAATGTTGGGCAAATGGCAAAGCAGTAAACGATAATGCAGTAAATGGTAATACACAGTATTGAGGTAAATCAGTAATCCAGTTAACTAGATATCTGTCAGATGCTAACCAGATACCATTCAGTATCCGGCTGGATACCAGATATTGGATAGCAGTGGACACTCATTTCAGCTCTGCTAGGCATTATAGAGAATCTTCTCCTCTATTTAGTGCATAGGGAGCTAGTTGAACAGCAAAACTAGACTGACAAGGAATAAGGATAAGAAGAGGCACTTTAGTTGGGTGACAGGACCTTTTCTCATGGATGCCCTCCCTCGCCCACGTGTGTGGGCAGGTGGGCAGTGTGTGTGGTGGTGGGGCATCCATGGGATCGCCATTGTGGGTGTGGGTATGTGCACGCTCCTGTGCTCCACCCACCTCCACCCATCACCCATGCATAAAGCAACAGGAACCAATGATGGATGCTCCGTGCATGGAGATGGGTGGAGGTGGGTGGGCATTGATGGGACAGGCTACCCATGCACCGCCCACCTGCCACTGCCTCCACCCATCCCTTACGGACCATGGAGGCACCACGGTCCATTTGAAAATGGCCTTAATTATATGAGGTATTTTTCCCCTTTGTTGATGTTTTGGTCATAGCTGAAGTGTATAGTTATATCCTCCAATCTATTTTTTGTCAGTTTCTTGTAAATATATTCAAACTAAGTAGCATGATAATGATATAGTTTCTTGGAATTCATGTAGTTCCTTTCACAAGAACGTTTCTGAGATGTTTCCAGTGTAGATAAATGGAGGCTGTGAGATATGGCTATTAGTAGTGATGTTCTTTTGGTAACAGACTATATGGACAGAAGCTAGCTTGTTAGTGGTGGTACCACCTAATCTTTTACAGGAGGCAATGGTGTAAATTTAGGGCATATTTCACTTTCTTGGGGTGAGGTTGTTTTGCTTTGTTCTCCAACAATTTAATACATTGATTCACGTTAGTCCGTCTTGATTTTTTGTAAATGGAGACTTTGCAAAGTTCTGTCTTTGTGCTTTTGATTTTGAATGTTTCTGTGAATAGTCAAGGTGTCACGGGGGAGGGGTCTAAACAGGGGAAAGGGCCACACACCCTGAACATACACACTGCTCTGCACGTTTACGAAAGGCTCCCAGTTGCCCGTCAGGATAGAATGTGGGCCGCTCAGTATGCTTGCGCACCTAGAGCAAGGGCCCCTATCATCATAGGGCTCAGAGCATTTAAGGAGGAGGAAATTCATCCAGACACACTTCCACGCCACGGGAGAGGGGAGGGGAAAATAGCCGTGGGGGTAGGAGTGCAGGAGGCCAGGGAGGGGGCCCTGGTCGGGGTGACGGTAGGGTTGGAGGGCTCTCACACGAGGCTTCGAGGGAGGGGACCCTCGAGGAGGGGGGAAGGGCTTGCGCTCTGGCCCGAAGGCCCTTTCACCCAGCTCACTCACTAGGCACAGGGGGGAGGGATCACAAACACACGTGGGTCCTATTTCTGCGCACACACACCAGGGATTTGGTAGGCAGGAAGGGAGGGAACAACACAGGAATTATCCAAGGAAAAATAACACGCAAGGGTCACTGAAGCAAGAACACTTAGCTTAGGCTATGGGCCAGTCTTTCCACAGGCATCCGCTCTGATCACCGGCTCAGAGCTCACTAACTTCGTGCCTTATAAGGAGCCAGCTCCACCCCCTGCGTGCGTCCGTAGGCGTTCTGAACGCCGCAGGGGGGGGCGTGGCTCCGCTTCGTTTTGTTCCCCTCCAGGTGCAGCGTCAGCTGACGCCGTCCCCGGCTGACTCTGCAAGCGTGCAGAGCGGCGCGGCGGGGGGCGTGGTCCCGCCGCGCCGTCTGTATTCCCCACTTTCTGTGTTGGGCTAGGGGCGGGCGGCCCTGCTGCGATGGGGGAGCCGGGGTCTGTGTGCCTCTGGAGCCGGCGGGGGAGGGGCGGCCGGCCGCAGCGGCTGACACAAGGCTATAAAGGTATATAACTAATTCACTAGCTGAGCATGTAAAAAAATAATAATAGACTATGGGTATTTTCAGACATGACGAGATCACAGTGAACCACGCTGAATACCTACATGTGGTCACTGTGCCCTGCACGTCTGTTCGGTGGTCGCCAGATGTTCGCCACACTGAATACCCACATGGGGTCAATTTCAACCATGCTTCCCGGACTACCAGCGCGAAAATCGGCTGAAGCCTGGTGAAAGTGATTCCAGGTGGGCATAAAAAAAAAGTAACGTCTGGTTGGCTATCATGGCCCGGAATCCCCGGCGGGATTCCGGGCTGTGGTGAACTCGGCCAGATGCTGTGGCTACCTGTGTAATATGCTCATGGTGACCCATTCCCATAAGAAGATGGGCTGTTCGCAGGAGGGGCGGGATACAAATTGAATAAATAAGTAAATTCTGCACCAGCTGCAGTCTCCGAACCGTCCCAATGGGCAGCCCCACATAGACTGCATTACAATAGTTCAGTCTTGAGGTGATGAAAGTGTGGATGATAGTGGCCAGGTCGGAATCAGATGTACGGCTGAAGCCGTCGCACGCACCAGGTGTAATTGGCAGAATGCGCTTCTCACCACAGCTCCAACCTGGGCATCTAGACAAAGGTGCACATCAAGGAGCACTCCCAGACTCTGAAACTGGGGAACCAGTGAGGGGCAAACCCCATCAATGATGTGGGATGCCACACCCACCGCCTTCCACACTAGCATCACCTCTTTCTTGTTGGGATTCAACTTCAGTCAGCTCACCCTCATCCAGTTCCCCACAGCCTCCAGATATCATGCAAGCACTGAGACTGCGGGGTCTGGGTTGGATGAAAAAGAGACATAGAGTTGAGTGTCATCAGCATATTGATGACAATGAACTCCAGAGCTCCTTACGACCTCACCCAGTGGCTGTATATACACGTTGAACAGGAGAGTGGACAGAAGAGGTTCTGCAGGACTCCACACAAGAGGTTCTGGGTAGATGAAAAATGGTCCCCAAGCACCATTCAATGAGTTCTTCAGGCCAGGAATGAGCAGAACCATTCGAGAGCAGTCCCGCCCACCCCAGCACGGTCCCACAGGTGAGTCACCAACATCTCATGGTCAACAGTATCAAAAGCAGCCAACAGATCTAATAGAATCAGCAGGGTCACTTGACCCTTATCTAATTCACGGTGAACGTCATCAACCAAACCCAAAAGTGCAGTGTCAGTGCCATAGCCCGGACGGAATCTAGAAAACTGATGCCGTCCAGATGCTTCTGCATCTGCTGAGTCACTACCCGTTCAATAGACAGGCTGATAACTGGCAAGGGAGTCAATCTCCAGAGATGTTTTTTTGAGCAGGGACTGCACCACCACTTCTTTAAGGAAGCTCGGCACCCTGCCCTCCCAAAGGGAGGCATTGACCATCCCCGCTATCAACGGCCCAGCATTTCCTGACTGGCCTTAACCAGTCAAGATGACACAGGTCCAGTTCACAACAGGTGGCTCTGACCATCCCAAGAACATCCTCTGCATCAGCGGACGAGACCCACTAAAACCAATCCCACAAAGTCGGACAAGGCGGGGCTTCCATAACCTCTCTGGTTCTCCGATTATAATAAGTGATAGTAAATGCGAGTGATTATCAACAAAGTAATCAACAAACATGTCACAGCAGCCACTGGAAGGTTTCAGTTCCACATGGAGGGAAGATGGACTGAACAGCCCCTTCACCACCTGTAAAGGCTCTGCTGGACGAAACTTTGCTGATGCTATGACAGCAGCAAAGAACTCCTTCTTTTCTGCCCGCATAGCCACAGCATAGGTTCACAAACTGGCTCTATGGGTATTTTCAGATGTGACGTGGCTCAATTCGCCCCATTACGGAAACACCCTGCAGATTCTGTCTGGGGAGGAGGGACAGAAGCGTGGTAAATCTGATTCCCCCGCCCCCCCGTGATTCACAGGGGTGAACATCTGGTGTAACACTGACCAGACGTTACAGGATCATACTCCTCCATGGGGAATTCACTGTGGTTGAGCGTGATCTCGTAACGTCTGAAAATACCCTATGTCACAATCTGTTGGCTTCAGCACAAGAACAGCGCCACCATTGCTCTAACCTCCACCCTTTTGGCTTCAGCAACTGCAGATCCTCAGTATACCAAGGAAGCCTGCAGTGCCAGTGCCTAGGAGCTGTCCAGTCGATGGCTTCAGTCAGCAAGATGTTCCAAAAGCAATGAGAACTGTAAAAGATTGGTTTATCAAGTCTCTACTGTGTAATAGTACTCATAGATGCTAATGTGGAGTAGGATGAATTTTTTCCCCTCCTTTTATGTTGTTTTAGTTGATGTTTTTAGTATTTGTAAGCCACCCCGAGCTGCCTGTGGCAGGAGGGGTGGGGTAGAAAATGTTTTAAGTAAATAATCTGCCAGGGTGCCACATTGTTAAGGAAAAAAATATCCTTCCCATATAATCCTTCTAGACCTAAAATTCATATGAAAGGTACTGTTTGGTTTACCCTCAAGGGAGTTCTCTAAGCAAGCAAATCCTAGTCTAGCAAGACAACATTACAGCTGTAAACAGGATCTGACCCCATATGCTGAGGGAGAGCCAGGGAGGCATCACAGCAGCCTCCAATACATAAAGCCCATGAATAAATTTGAAATGACAACATGGTTGTGAGAAGCACTGGTGTAAAATACAGGCCCACAGAGCCTTAAACGCAGGGAACACAGGCCTTTGGAGGGCCCATGGCAATTCAGATGGGGGCCCAAAGCACCATTTTACATGGGGCCCCAACTTCTCTGGACCCAGCACAAGCTATAACCTACCTGAACTAACAAAAAGGAAACAAGGATCCTTGTTGTCCGTCTGATTCCAGACTTCAGTGGGATGAAAAATGTCAAATAGCCATGACGACCTGTCACTTCACACACAAATAAATCAGGTGACCCAGGATGTAGTAGTTCCTTGGAGTGAGGGATAGATTTTCTTTCCCTAGTGATCCAATAGACTATCCAATACACTGATCTCTTGACATCACTGATTTATCCTGAAATTCCTCTCAGACATTCAGACTTCTTTAACAGACACATGTTTAGCCCATTTATGCTAACTTTCCTCCAAGAAGAGTGGAATATCTCTAACAAGGAAGGAGTGGTGCCATTCCTTTTGACTTCTGCATAGCTAGCCAAGCGAACTTTTGGTCATACAATTTGCTTGAATGTCCACAGACTAAAGTAGGCATCATCCTTTTTTCTGGCTGTCCATATTGACTGCCTTGACCTACTAGCCTCTTTATGTAAGGGTAAGATTGGGTTGCATTTTAACCCATACCTTGCTTATAAATGGCCCAAACACTTTTCACCAGTATCATGCATAGGATTGTTGTTCCACTCCTTGTGAGCCTTCTCTTGATATCTAAATTGCTGTGCATTTTCTTATAGCAGTCAATAAAGCTCAAGAGTTCCGACATGGTTAAAATATATTTAATAAGTAATAAGGGCCACATGAATATGTCTGATGAATTATGGATAAAAACAGACATGATGGTGGCCTGCTTAGGCCCGCTGTGGCCTGTGGGCGACCAGCACATCTGTTTTTGTGCTGCCATATGTTGGCCTCAGATTGCCCCAGGCCATGTTTGCAGCTTGCCCAGGCTCTCACCCCCAGACTATGCTCAGGTCACAGTCTGGGCTAAGGTCCACCCAATTGAGCCCAAGCGGTCCGCAGCGGGCTATCACAACTGCTGTCGCCCAGCAGACACAGCCTGGATCGCAGCGCAGGGGCAATGTCGTCCAGCTGCATGTTTGACTTGTGTGTCTCCCCACCATCCCTGGCAGCCCAGCTTCAGGCACATTTGTGTTGTGCAGTCCAACCTAGTGCAGCTTGTGTCTGCCGTGGCTTCCCAACCCAGTCTGGGTCGGGCCACTACTGCGTGGCCATCATGTCTGTTTCCACCCTATGATGCATAGGGTGAAAATAAACATTTGATTTACTTTTTAATTTATTTATTAAAATATTTATATCCCACCTCTTCTGCTCCCAGCAGCTCGAGGCGACTAACAATAAAAACACAAATACAAAATACACCAGTAAAAATAAATTAAAACAATACATTAAAATTCAGCTAAAACTTTTTTTTAAAAGCTAAAAAAAAATAATCAGCGTCCACCACCCTAAACCATCCCACCCACCCATCACCCATTTCCCTCACCAAATGCCTGGTGGAACAGCCATTTCTTGCATCTTCATTGAAAGGAAGGGAGGTCCAGAGCCAACTGGGCCTCCTCTGGAAGGGAGTTCCACAGACTAGGTGCAGCCACTGAGAACGCCCTCTCCAGTGCCCGGGATACCTGGGGGATCTCCAAGAACGTGCTGCTCCAGGGCCCTGGGAATAAGGCAACCCCGCAGGTAGGCAGGGACCAAACTGTTTAGGGCTTTATAGGTCAATACCAACATGATTTTAACTCCACTTTGGGTATTTTCAGACATGACGGGCCCGGAGGCCCACCACGCTGAACCCCGGACCGGGATCGCTCTCCGATCCCGGTCCGTGATGAAGCCGGCCATCCTTCAGACGTGCCAGCTCCATCACTGTGAGGAATTGGGGAGGGGGTGGGGCTACGTGGTGTGACATGTGGCCACATGGCCCTGCCCCCCCATGCTCCCTTAGCCGCCCGCCCATGGGGAGACGGGCGGGCATAGCGGCCAATGAGGCTGCTGTGCCTGATCCCATACCATGGTTTGGGGTGTGATTCCGGACCAGGGAAAGGTAACTGACGTTACCTTTTCCCCTTTCTGTATTGTGGCCAAGCTAACCACGATTCTGGAGGTGAGGCCGGCCTCACCTCCAGAATCATGGTTAGGTTTGACCCTTACCAGAGATTCACTGTGGTGAACATCTGGCGGGGGTCAAACAGACGTTCATGAGAATGCCGCCACCACAGTGGATCACCACTGTGATCCACTGTGGTGAAAGGCATTTTTGTAACATCTGAAATTACCCTGTAACTCCACTTTAACATTTCTTATGCGTGTTGCAGAGTTATATAGAACAGTGAATAAGGCTAATAGGTGCAGATACAATTGTATTCAAACAAATAATGGGTGTTTTCAGATGTTACGAGGCCGCTTGGCCCCGTACCGAAAACAACCCTTTCATTCCCCGCCGGGGTCACCCCGTCATGCCATATCAGATGTGCTGGGGGGATCCCGGCGGGGAATCTGGGAGGGGGCGGGGCCGCGCGGCGCAACGTGCGGCCGCACGGCCCCGCCCCCTGGGCCAATGCGGCCGCCGCGTCGGGCCGAATGTGCCGTGGCCCGGGATCCCGCCGGGGATCCCGGGCCGTGGCAACCGGCCAGACGTTACTTTTTTTTGGTCCCCACTGGGGATCTTTTTGACCACGCTTCCCGGAACATTCCCCCTGCTAGCCCAGGAAGTGTGGCTCAAATTGACCCCATGCGGGTATTGACCGTGGCGAACATCTGGTGGCCGCCAAACAGACGTTCGAGCCACAGTGACCACAGGTGGGTATTGACCCATTTTCAACAAGACCAGATGATTCCAGAAGATGTAAAACATCGGTAAGTTCAAAGTGGGAATGAGTGATCCAGGCTTGCTTTAGTATATAAAGTATGCTTGTTTCTTCTATGGCTCAACATTTGGCTACCCAAGTAGATTCTTCAGGAACATGTTGTACAAAGAGACACTGTCTTTCTCATATAATTTCTAAAAAAGGAAAGAAAATCCAGTATGATACTATATAAAATATACAATTAAACACAATATAAAGAATTATTCAAAACAACAGACAACCTTACCCAAGTACAGATGTTTCAAATGCAGATAATACCGACAAAGCACTATAAAACAAAGCGCATAGCCCAATGCAACCCTGCAACATGCATAAGAAATGTTTAAATGGTATTAAAGTGGAGTTAGCATGATGTCTGTTTTCATTCATAAAGTGCATGTTTATGTGCCCACGGTCAGTCCTGTCCTCTAGAGGTCACTGTAGGAGAGGTGTTGTTATTTTGTATGTTCAGAGATATGTCTCCAAAGCAGATACAACAAAATTGAAGTTTCAGCTACTTGTGATTTATTTACCAGACATTACAGAATAAATAATTATGCCTCTGTTGATGCAGCCTTTGGTAAAAGTATACTGTTTTACCATACGTATTTGAAAAATAGTCCCTGTTTATGGATATGAGACTCCTATTAAGGTACAAAAAATTTGGAGGATGAACATTTTCAGGTGGGGCAATAGATCAGGCACCACCTGAAAATGTTAGTGATTTGATGGAAGGGGTGAACAATGGATTGGCAAAATTTGCAGATTGTATGAAATTATGCAGGATAAACATGGTCAAATCCAAAAAAGACAATGAGGAGTTACAGAAAGATATAACCAAATCAGATAATTGAGCAACACAATGGCAGATGCATATTGAGGGGGAGCGGGGGGGCGGAATCTGAATTATATATACCTGATGATGGGTTCGAAATTAACTGATGGGTCACAAGAAAGCAATGTTAGAATAATTCTGGATAGCTCATGGAAAACATCTGCTCAGTATACTGTAGCTGTCAAAAATGTAAACAGAATTTTAGGGTGCACTACAAAAAATGTAGGAAATAATATAGGAAAATATTTTAATGCTGCTATATAAAGTCATGGTGCATTCACTCCTAGAATTCTGTATAAACTTTTGTTTGGCCCATCTCAAAATGGATGTAAAAGAACTGGAAAGGGTGCAGTAGAGGGCAACAGAAAGCAAAAGGAGTTCCATGTGAGGTAAGGCTAAAAAGATTAGGACTATTCAGATTAGAAATGAAATTAATAAGAAGGGGTATGACAGAAGTATTTAAAGTCAAATATGTTGTGCAAAGAGCAAGTAGGAACCTATTATTTACCTTTTTCCATAATGCTAGAATTAAAAGACATCTGTTGAAATTAATAAGTGGCAAGTTTCAAACAATTTTTCACACACAACTGACCTGTGGAACTCATTACCATGGGATGTTGGGAAGGCCAATAGTATAACTATTAGAAAAATTCATGCATGATAGGACTATCAAAACATATTCATCATGAGATCAAGTGATGCAACCTCATTAACAGGATGTTCTTAAACCTGCTGGAAGTTGGGAGTAACAATTCATAATTACCCTATGGGTTGTCCTAAACTATCCTCTGGGGCAGTGGTGGCTGCACAGGAGCTTTCAGACAAGACACTCCCCACCCACCATCCACCCACTTTTTATGTTACAGGGCACCTATAGGGCAACAGTGCAGCCCTGCAACATGTATCATGGGTGGGGGGTGGATGGGTAGTGGGTGGAGAGTGTCCTGTCTGAAAATGTCCATAGTTTTGCAGGGTTCTAGGCAAAAATTTTAAATGGGCCCTTACGTCTTATCAACAGACACACTTGTAGCCTAGACAACTAGACTAGGCTGTACATACACTCTAAATGATGGGGTTCCTCAATAGGCAGCCTGCACTCCTGCTTGGCCTGTGGAGCCTTTTTTTGGACTCCAGCTCCTTGCTATCAGGACCAGGCTTAGAATTTGTGGGGCCCAGGGTGAAGATAAAATGCAGGGCTCCTGGTGACCCCTCCCCCATACAACCCTCCCTCATAGCCCTGACCCTTTGGAAGCACCCTCCAAGTAGCCTGAAAGGTGGCCATGTTTGAGGCCCCACTGAGAAAGAGTGGGCCCCCTATACCCTTCCCTGGTGACAAGAGAGACCACTGCAGGGCTTCCAGAAGAAATGGGACTCAGGACAGTCACCCTAGGTTGCCCTGTGATAAGACCCGCCCTGCTTTCCTCGTAACCAGCTCAGCCCAAACTGCTAGAGCTGAAATTTGAGCTTAACCCCACCCACTACTGCTCCCTGTCCCTTTCAGGCACGATGGAAGGGGAAGAGACTGCGGGTACTTTCACACGTGACCGCATCGGAGCACTGCCACAGACGTTCCTGGTTGGGGGTCGGGCTGCTACCACGGCCGGTAGTCAATCAGGTCCCCAAACTGTCATGACAGGGACCTGGGAGCGGTGTGGGGGTGGGACTGTGGGGGCTGCATTTGCCTGGTCCCACCCCTGCTCTGCAGGCAGCAACCCAACCCCCCTCCCTGCTGGGTGGCTATGGTGGCCAATAATGGACACCATGGCACCTCCCCCTACCAGGCTGCCACTCCAGACTCTGGTGAGCAAAGCAGACTTTTAAATGTGAAAGTCCACTTTACTCTGGGTCTGGCAGCCGGATCCTGACCATGGTGGGGGCTAGCCCAGGCTGTGACTCAGGGCTTACCCCATGTCAAAGCCCAGGCTAGTCCCCAGTCCCACCATGGTCAGGATCCAGCCTAGGGAAACATCTGCCTGGGGAAACACTCTCTGTTGGTGGTTTTTGGTGTGACAGTGGCCCTCGGGGTAATCTGCTGTAAAGCATGCTATTTGTGGCCACCATCACATTTGAAAACACTCACCAAGAAGTTAAATCACAAGCCCCATCGCTTGCTCTTTTTTTCCCAGAACTGAGTCACATGGCAGGGGCTAAGGTTCAATGAAGGGCCTTAGAAAGGGGAGGGCTCTTCCTGTTCCTTCTCTCCTGTAGGAGCAGAAGTAGTAGAGAGATGCCTCTACTCTCTCCAAGGGTGATTTCAGATGTTACAGGCGGGCGGGTCACCACAGTGGATCCCCAGTGGGGGTGAACAAAACAACCACGGGCCGGGGTGAATAAAAGCCCCAAACAGACGGGACGGGACCGGGACCACGATCGGGAATCGGCCGACACATCATGGACCGAGGCAGCGCAACAGACGTGACGCCGATCCCCAGCCATGGTCAAAACTCCCAGAAGACACCGGGCAGGGACGGGACACACACATGGCCACCGGAGGGCAAACGAAGCCAAAGCACGAAAGGCAACGCCCACACAAGGGAAACAGGAAGGGAGGGGGGAAGAGGGAGAAGAGGCTGACAGGTACCACACACAGCACGCACACAGACAGCGGACCCACAGCGGAACACACAGCAGGACCACACGCCCGGGCACACATACACACACACACACATGCACACACACAAGGGAAAGGTCGGGAAGGGGGGCAGGGGCGCCCGGACAAAAATACAAGGAACAGCGGGAGCAGGGGGGTGGGGGAGAGGGAAGAGGGGGGACACCGCAAAGGGGCAGGTCAGGTCACAGGCTGTAGCGACCCCCACCCCCACAGCACCACAGTCCACATAAGCGCCCCCACAGCAACATAGCCAGTCTCTGAAAGGGGGGGCCTGGACCCCGGGACCAAGGCACGATGGGGGCCCGCAATGCACAGCAAGCCCGGCGGAGATGGTCCAGGAGGAGAAAGGTGGCCCCACAGTCACAGAGGGGCAGATGGAGGCCAGCCAGGACAGGCGGAGCTGTACTGCAGGTCCAAACCCACGCATCCCCCCCCCGGGGAAGCAACTTTGTCCAGTCCGGGGGCACCCTAACCCCCAGGTCACACAAGCACCCAAGATTGGGGGGGTGCAGCAGGTGGCAGCGCCAGCGGGTGCGGACAGGTAGCTGGGCATGGGCGGGTCGAGAGGCCACACAGAGCGCCGCACCCAGGCACTAGGACAGGCAACTGAGGGGGGGCGGAGGGGGCCCAGGGCCACAGGCAGGGGCACCAGAACCCCACGAAGCAGGCCGGAACACACCATGGCAGAGACATCAGGGTGGGAGCAGGCAGCAGGGACC
>QEPC01010544.1:53216-84639 GCA_003113815.1 Sphenodon punctatus | reverse complement strand
GCCCTGGCTGGAGCAGCAGCACATCTCCATGTGGGAGCCCATCCCCATGGTCCAGCGGGTGGCCATTGGGGTCTGGGCCCTCACAACGCCCGACTCTTGCTGGTCCGTGTCCCAGCACTTTGGGATGGGTCTCAGCACGGTTGCCTGCATCGTGCAGGATGTGTGCGAGGTGGTGGAGGGCGTGCTCCTGGACAGAACCATCCAGCTCGTGGACCAGGGCGCCGTGATGGCGGGCTTCGCGGCCGGGGGCTTCCCCAGCTGCATTGGAGCCGTGGACAGAACCCACATCGAGATCCTGCGCCCGGCCGCCGGGGAGGCCCTGGAGTATGTGAACCGGCACGGATACTACTCCCTGCACCTGCAGGGGGTGGTGGACCACCGTGACCGGTTCATCGACATCTACACGGGCAACTCCGGCCGCAGCCACGACGCTCGGATAATGACCATCTCCCCCTTCTATGCCCGCATGTTCAGGGGGGACTTCACGGACATGGGCATGAGGTGGATCGAGGGGGTCCCGATGCCCCCCTGTATCTTGGGGGACCCTGCCTACCCCCTCACCCGCTGGCTGATGAAGGTCTACCCTGTCCTGAGCACACCAGCGGAGGTTGTATACAATACCCGCCTGTGTTCCAGCTGGACCGTGGTGGAGCATGCCTTCGGGCCCCTCAAGCAGCGCTGGAGGAGTCTAGCTGGGCGGCTGGACTACACCGTCTCGACCTTGGCCCTGGTGATCGGTGCCTGCTGCGTGCTGCACAATGTCTGCGAAACCGAGGGGGCAGCCCTGGAGTACCCTGAGCCCCACTGGCCCCCCGGTCCCGTGCCCCTGTACGTGAACGCAGAGAACCTCAGGGAGTACCATTACGTCAAACAGATCCGGAATGCCCTTGCAAGCCATATCGCCTGGGGGGGCCCGTTGTGAGGGCAGTCCCACCCCTGGGGGCCCCGCACCCGGTTCCTTGGCCATGCCCTCCCACAGTTGGGCCCCCAGCCCTCACACACACAAACAGGAGCACGAGCTGAACTGCTGACAGCAGCCTTTATTTCCCCCACAGTTAACACAATAATCTTTCCCACCACCCCACCTCCGTCACCCTGTCCCCTTCTGTGACCCCCATCAGGTCACCCTCCCCCTCCCCCCCTTCCCACCACCCCCCGCTTCCGTGGCCGTCCCCGTGAGCGCCCGCTGGGGCCCATGGAGCTCTGGGACCTCTCCTCCCCCCCGCTGTCTGTGTCCCCTGCAGTGTCCTGGGCCATCCCCTGGCCCGGCAGGGGGGCGGGTGGTGGTGGTGAGACTGTGTCTGGACCCCTGGCCATTCCCCGGGGAGGGCAGCACCCTCCGGAGCGCTGGGGGCACCGGGAGGCGGATGCGCAGCCCCTGGGGGCGTGGGGGCGGCTGGGGTGCCTCGGCGGGGTCCAGGGACCGCTCGATGGCCACCTCCATGCGGGCCACGGCCTCGATCATCCTCTCCCCCTGTTCTGCCGCGTTCTGCACGATGTCCTGTGCCTGTTCCTCCCTTCGCCTGCGGACCCATGCCCGGTAGTCCCGCGTGCATTGCGCTGGGGCCACGGGCCCTGGGGATGCCGGCTGCCGAGGTTGCCCTATGGGAACGAGAGGGTGAATCTGAGCCTGCCCCTGCCCCCTGCCTGGGATGGGGCAGGGGCCCCTGGGGCCCTGGGCATCTCTCCCAGGCACTCCCCACCCCCTGACCCCGGCCCCTCCCATCCCCTCCGTCTGCCCAGGGACCCCCTCCCTGCACCCCGGTGTGGCCTTCCTCCCGCCCCACCTACCTCACTTGCTTCCTGCACCTGCTGGCTGGCCTCCTCGGCAGCTGCTGGCTCCATCTCCTGGGTCCGTTCCAGGGGTGTTCCGTGTCCTGCAGGCAAGGGAGGGGGCTGTGGGTGTTGGGGTGGGCATTTGGGGGACCTGGGAATGGGCCCCCTCCCACCTTGCTGGTGGGGGCTGAGGTGTGGGCTGGGGCGGGCCCTGTCCCCTCCCCACACACCCCTGGCCCTTGCCCCCCTGGTCATGGTCCCTCCCCTCTCCGGGTCAGGCGCTTACCCTCGATGTCCATCTCAGATCCCTCGGAGGCCGGCCCCTCGGTGTGGGAGTGCTCCCCCAGGGACCACTGGCTGAGGGTGGTGACGGTGCTGGCCTCTGACTCCGCTGGGCCGGGCCAGGGTCGGGTGTTCTCGAGGCTGCTGCCGGGGGGGGGCTTCAGGTGCCGGAGGTCACTGGGCGCTCTTCCTGGGGGTCCAGGACCCCGGAGCTCATGTCTACCAGGTGGGCAGCGAGGGGAGGGGGTACCTCGGCCCGTACCCTGCCCTGGACCACTGCGCTGCCCACGAGCCATGGGGCGACTATGGCTATGGACCCCTTCATATGTAGGATGCGGTCCAGGGCATCGTAGAAGGGGGCGGTCCGGGGCCTGTGTCCGGACGGCCTATTGTTGTCCCGGATGGCCTTGTACCCCCTCTTGAGTTCCTTGGCCTTGGAGCGGCACTGTGCCGCTGTGCACTGATGCCCCGCTGCCTCCATGTTCCGCACTATGTCCTGGTAGACATGTTCATTGCGCTGGTTGAGGGCGAGCTCCAGCTGGTACTCCAGGGTCCCCCATATGCGGATGAAGGCCCTGGCCTCCTGGAGGCCCCACTGCCCCCCCCCGGGTTATACGCCTTCCTCCGCCGTCNCCTGAGCAGGGCCGGTGTCCTCCAGGGGCTCATCCGCCCGGGGCCATTTTGCGTGTCTGTGGGGACAGTAGGTGGGGAGTGTTCGGTTGGTTGCAGGTGGGGCCCCCTAGCGGGGCTCCCCTGCCCCCCAGCCCCCTCCCGGTCACCCGGGTGTGCCCCAGGCCTCCCCCGGGGAGCCCCCGTGCCCCCTGTTCCCCTCCCCTTCACTGCCCTTACCCGTTTCCTGGGTGCCTCCTCCGGCCCCGTTCCGGCTGCTGTCCCCAGGGCATCGCTTCCCGCCTGCTGCTGCGGGTGTTGTCCCTGGCCTGCCTGCATGGTCAGCCCGGGCCCCTTGTCCCCCTCCTCCGCCTGTGCTCCCTCCACCTCCATCGCTGCCCCTGCCTCCTCCTCTGCCTCCTCCTCCACCGTCGCTCTATCACCCACCGCTCTCTTCCGCCTCGCTCCATCCCGCCACACTTGCCTGCTGCTGATTTCCCTTTAAATCTCCCTCCGGTGGATGTGTTGTTGCTGGTTGCCCGGCAGCGATGCTGCATGCATTGTCCACGGCTGGGGCTCATTTCCTTTGATTCCGCCCGGGGATTGGCGTCCAGACGTTACTTTCTGTTGTTTCCCGGTGGGGAACTCTTTGACCACGCTTCCCGGGATATTCCCCCAGGGAGCCCGGGAAGCGTGGTTGAAATTGACCCCATGTGGGTATTGAGCGTGATGAACATCTGGCGTGCGCCGAACAGACATTCAGGGCTCTTTGGCCCCACCGCGGGATTGAACGTGGTTCACTGTGGTTGAGCGTGATCTCGTAACGTCTGAAAACACCCCAAGAGTGTGATTAGGGGCTATGGGATAGCAGCAGCAGCAGCAGTGTGTGTGTGTGTGTGTGGGGGGGTGTATTAATCTGGCCCACTTTTGCAATGTTTATATTATTTTGCCCACACCAATCTCTCCCACCCCTCAGCTGTGTTTTTTATTTATGCATCATAGGGTGAAAACAGACATGACGCTAACCACCCTTTAACCACCCTTGGTGGTTATTTATACATGTTGCAGGGCTGTATTGGTGCCCTATGCAGCCCTGCAACATGCATAAATAATCACCAAGGGTGGTTGAAGGGTGGTTAGCGTCATGTCTGTTTTCACCCATAGCCATCTTCTCTTGTCCAAATTATTGAAGCAGAGGCTGAATATACAGCCCCTGAGGTCCCTTCCAACCCTATAGTTCTATGATTTTACTTAGTGTGTCCTTAGATTGTGTATTTTATAAATCTTACAAATAATGGGGAAATGTCTATTCAGTATTTTGCTAAGTATTGCAAAAGTGGTTATTAATCAAGCAATGCTAGTCTCCAGTTTAAAACTTGTCTAGCTTCTGGATTTAATCTTGATGGTATGAACTGTGAATTAAAAGGAGGGGCATAAATCTGAATAAATAAATTGAGTAGCAATGCTCTGGTTCCGTTTCCTTTGGGGCTTCTCCTTTGCTAACTTTGGGTGAAAACAGACATGATGCTAACCATCCTTGGTTTTTATTTATGCATGTTGCAGGGCAGTATTGGTGCCCTATGCAGCCCTGCAACATGCATAAATGACCACCAAGGGTGGTTAAAGGGTGGTTAGCCTCATGTCTGTTTTCACCCATAGTCTCCAAGCAGAAGTTGGTTTCTTTTGCCCTCTGTGATAATTTTGTGATGACCCTGAAGGACATCTGGCTCTCCCCTCCCCCCAAAGGTCCTGCAATTTAGTTGCCCACTTATGTCTGCTCCAGATTGAGGTAAAAAAAACCTCACTAAGTTATGAACTGAGATGCTTTCATGTGGAGAAAACAAACAAACAAAACCCTCAACCTCTAAACGGGTACAAAAAAATGCCTTTCCATTCTACAGAAAGAGAATGTATTTGCTTGTAGTCCTTTACTTAAAGAAGTCAAGTTTCTCGGTAACAAAAGTGAATGATGTTGAGCCCCCGTTTTCAGGGGGGAGAGAGAGAGAGAGAGAACAAACGAACCCCAGGACTGTGCCCTTTCACTGGCCTCCATATAAGCCACTGGAATACTGAAGTAAATTACCTGGGAAAGCAGAGGAGTAGCTTATTCTGCTGCGCTAGCATGAGGAGCCAGGGTGAACTTTCTGTTCATTGAGGGGAAATTGTGTCCCTGTTCAGGAATCAAGGGGGGGGGGGGCAAACTCCGGGGCATCCCAGATGGAAGCAATAAATGAAAGAGTAAACCTAGTCAAAATCTACAAAGCTGGGGGCAAGGTAATGATTTCGGGGAAGAATGGACAATAATAGTCCTACTGCAGTATCCCATCGAGTTTTCCAAACCGTGCTTGGAGGAGTTAAAGCTGGCGTTTTCCAGAGTACCCGGGGGAGAACTTTTTCAGACCAAACGCGCAAAAGAAATGAGGGCTCTTTTGATTTATAGGGGCCCGATTTTGCATTGCAAATAGTGCTAGCTCAGCATGTAAGTAGCTTTCTTTTTGGTTCTATATTGTTCTTAGCACTGGGGCACAGGCAGAAATGTCCTGAGCTGGTATTACTCCTGGTTTTTATTCTAAGAAGCTTCGGATGTTTCACCGAGTTACAAGGAACCAAGATAGAGAATTCCTACAGCAAAGGCATCCATAGAAGAGAGACAGACGGTGGGATTTGGAGGAGAGGGGTAGTGCTAGCTAGGCGCGTTTCTAGATGTATTTTGGTCAGGAATTCCCAGGCAAAGGTAAATTTCAGCAAAGCAATGGGGCTATAAATAGTGCGTGCAGAGAGGTTAGTTCAGAGAAGTAAGAGTTCCAAAAGTGCTGACAAGTGACTGGGGTTTGTTGAATCTCGCCCGGCTATAAGGGTGGATGTTTGTCGAAGTTAGATGCAACAGAGGGCTAGATCTTCCTCCCATTTAAAGTCAGATGGAATCTGACTTTGGGGGGTCAGTATCAGTGAAAGCTCTAGTGGGACAGAATAGATTGTAGCAAATGCCACCCTCAGAGAAAACTGGGAAAGTACTTTCGAGACGGAGCTGAGCCCATGTCTGCGAGCCAATTCTGGATTCGGTGAGGAGAATTCACGATTTCCACTTGATGCAGAGAATCGGAATGCCCCCCCCCCCCCCTCATAAAGGCTCTTTCTGTCTGGCTTGTGAGCAGAGGCCATCTAAGAACGCTAATTGTGGGCTCGCTGATGGTGTTCACTGAACCCAAGCACAAAGAATATCGTCAGGTGTCATTTTCAGTCTCTCCCCTGAGGACTGGTCTGGACAAAATTAAAAAAAAATTAGCCACGGGCGAGGGCCATGGTTTGTGTTAAAAATTAAAAAGTGTATCCCCAGAACGGCCTTCCACAGCCCCAGCAGCCACATTTCAGCCACTAGTAGCAGGGGTTTTTAAAACCCCGATCTGGGTCCTGTCCTGCTGGTTTGCTTGCCTAAAAATTGAATAAACTAGCCCCTGTGCCTTGTCTTGGGATTTTGCCTTCCTGGGCCTGTAACAGACACGCTTGGTTAGAGCAAGGAAACAGCAGAGGATTTCAACTGAAGTTTGAAGGCTTAAAAAAATAGTATAAAAATACAGTCTCCTTTCCTTCCTGACCATAATGTCATTCGCTTTGTTTTTTTCCCTGCTGTTTCTTATTAAATTCTGCCCAAAGAATTCGGCAGGTCCTTTGCACTGTACACAATCGAATGAAACTGTACACAATCCAATGAAAGGGGGAATCATTATAAAACTGAGGGGGTGACACATTCTGAAACGCCTCGGGGATATCACTTGAAAGATGCTCAAAAATATTCTGTAGTATTTTAATTGGAGTAAACAAAGTGCAACAAATCCTAACTCAAATATGATTGCACTGAGATTAGGCTCTAATTGCTTAAGGTTCAGGTGGAATCTGCAGGCCAAAGCCTATAGGACCAATCTGAATTTCACAATCATTCTGTCAAAAGCAAAGAGATGAGAGCCCACACGCTTCCTAACAAGTCATTTTAACAGTTACAAGCTTCTTACAAAGACCACACAGGGAGTCTAAGAGATGCAAATCTAATCCCTGGTCATTCTACAGGCCTTCAACAAAGATGTGCTAAAGCTTAATAGAAAAGAAATCAGTTCTCTGTCACCAGCTCCTAGTAAAATCTATTAGAGAAAGTACAGATCTTGTATTTACAGCAGTTGCTTTTAAAGGTTAAGGACAAGTACATATAAAAGGTAGCCAAATTTTCGTGTGAAATATTTAACAAAACCTAATGATTATCTACTCATATTCCTTATCATGCGTTGATATTTTAGTGTTATATTCATTGGACAAAGGACTAATCCTTTTCATACCTCAAGAATATTGAACACAAAAGTAGAAAAATTTAAGAGATGTTATGGATTTAAAAAGAAAAGAAAAACTTTAAAAAAGAAACAGACATCTAAGCTGCATGAACATTACATCCTCTGTAGGTTCCAGAAAAAAAGCGACAGGGAAAGTCTTTATTAAATAAATAACTTGACCATATGAGGAATATATTTTTTAGAAGAGTCACATCAAGGTACTTTTAAAATCAATTTTTAAAAAGTCGAGCAGAAAGTGTAGGTTCACCATTGTGTTGCAAAAAGACATAGCAAACAACACGCAACTCCTTTTTCTTTTTTTGCTTTTGCACTTGAAAAACTTTTATTTCTAATTTAAACAGATTTAGAGTGATCTCCCTTGTATACATATTAGTTGGAAGAAGATTGTCCCCCTGACAAACCTAATATTGATTTGAAAGTAATCACTACTGTCGATTCGCACTCTGAAATTAAGTTCACACACGTCATCACCTGCATATACATAATATAATTTTTCATCCTATATTTTTATTGTGCTGTCTTCCGCAGCTTCGAGGCAATAGGTTATTTTTAAAGATCAGGGCTTTCCTTTTGTTTTTGTGAGAAGCTTATTTATTGCTTTTAAATGAAAAGGCTATCAGGAAGGCAGAATAAAGGCTAGTAGTAATGTAAGTACATTCAATGGGGTCCCCATGCTGCGGTCCCTATATAGACAGCACACAATTGAGAGCATGTGGGAATGTTGAGTGCATAAAGACTGCAGGATCAAGTCCTATATTTCCCCTGGAGAAAAAAGAAAAGAAACTCTGCGATCTTATAAATTACTCACTTCTTGTTGATATTACTGGTGAGTACATAAAACCTTCAAGTGTTATAAAAGAAATTGAAGAGCTGCGTTTACCTAAGTAAATAATAAGTATAAAATGCACTCTGATTTGTGTATATTACACACAATTCCTGTATGAAACCAGAGGCCGAAGAATCTGACCGTAGCCTAGTTCAATATTTGGTTGCAAACATCGTTCAGCTAATAAGAAGAGCTTCATAATCAATAGTGGCAACAAAAATAAGCCCCAAGAGAAGAAATGTGGCATTAATGTAATTCATCTCAAAATTATTTCGTTTTTACAACTATTTTTTTTTCGATTTGGGAATCTGATAAATATCTAGTAGTAGAGCGAAGAAAATGTGTAATTGGGCATAAAGCAAAAGATGCAACACCAAACGTGTATGATTTCTGCAGAAAAAATATAGGGTCAGATACTTCTCATTTTTCTCTCCTTTGGGGAGAACTCCGCTCCTAAATTAAGTGGGATCTGGCACGTGCTCTACCAGGTACCAGTTTTGGCTTGGGTAGGAAGGTAGGAAATGGCAACTCCTAGATTTAGGAATTTAACAATTAGTATTTGGTTTTTAATTTCATCTATCGCGGATGGAAAATAACTACTTGTGCAAAGGAAAAATGCTAGACAAATAGCCAGCAAATTAAACCAGATGCAAGAGATGGCCTCCCCAAGGTCTGGGCATGTGCCAGCCCCGTCTTGCCCCAGCGCTGGCAGACAGGCACGACTAGTGCAGGGCTAGCGCCCTTGCTAGCTGTCAGCACGTGCTGCTCCCTTTGCACACTCCCAGCTCAGCTCAGCAGTTACACTTTCTTTTTGTCCTCCTGACTTTAAACAGGCCGAGACACAGAGCCGTCCTCTTTAAGCTTCCTGTTTCGCTGCAGAAAGTTCTCTGCAGAAACTCCTTCTAGTTTACGGGATGAGATATTCGCAGTGTTCTTAATGAAAGAAGTTGCTCAGAATTAGGAGATCCATAATGTATGATCAATTTAGTAGCACTGCGGGCAGGTTTATTAGGCGGGGATCCACAAGCCACTTACACCACTTCAGGGTAAATGGTTGGTGGATCTCGGTCTCGCTTTCTTCAGTGGCTGCCGCTGCGTCTCCACTTCTGCTGAGCTCCGAAAAGAAGACAAGCTACTCTCCTGAATTAGTGGCTAGCGAGATAGGAGGACAAGATTACCCAGGCAGGAGCCCCGTTTCAGGGGCCCTTTGGTCTGAAGGAGGAAGACAGGATCGGACTCTGACCAGATAGCTGAGAAAGCATGGTAGGCGGCAGTGTCTAGGAGTCAGTCTGAAATAGTATTCAGGGAAACTTACTCTCCTTCCCCCCCCCCCCTTTATTGGCTAAGATCAAATATAGGCTCCTGTTTGGAGCGTGGGTGCCTTTTGCAAAATGTTGCCCCCCTACCCCGAGAGCGGTACAGGTACGTTTCCAATGGGCTTGGGTAGGCCCGAGGGAAACGGAACTGAGGCGTTGGAGTCTGGCATGAGACAAACCCCAAAGGCAATCTGAGGAGCTGCCTGTTCCAGCGAGTCCCTGCTGCTGCGCACTGGCTCCGAGGGGAAGGCAGAGAGCACCTGCAGCCGGTGGAGAGTTAACCTTACATTGCCCTGAACAAGCGACGGGGGATAGATAGGCACAGAGTTCTCACTTTCCGGGAAGGTGGCTAGGACCCCCCGCCCTGGCCGTGCCCCCCTAATGGAGCAAAAAATTAATCTAGCAATAACTGCTACCTAGAGGTAACGGGATGGTCAAATGCAGTCAGTGTAGCCTAGTTTGAAAGGAGGCAATAGTTAGCCGTTTTTATAGACCCACACTTATAGCGCTGCGCCCCGCAGGATCAAGGCTATTGCACCTGGTGGTGTCGGAGGATAAAACGAAAGGGAGGGCTGAGACCAGTCCACAACTAGTTATCTGGAAGGAGCAAGTGTCTCCAGACTGATGGCAGAGGTAACCTTATCGGATCAATTCATTTCACAGCCAAGACAGCTGAACCAAGTGGATACTATTCAGTGTGTGTGCGGAGGGGATCCAGAAAATTTTTATTTGATATCTTTTAAATTACCAAAGCATTTAATTTTCTCTTGGTTGTATGCAGACAACCCTCAGCTCCCATCACCTCTCCTATCATAAATAAAGATGATTATTATTAAGGACCTGTAGGCCTCTTAGCTTTCACTTAGCTTCTGGCACTTGACGAGTAAGAAAAATAATTCTTTACACACTGGCAATAGTAGCAGAACTGTAATCTGACTGGTTTGAAAAGTGTAGGAGGCCAGGGGGAGGGAGAGGTCTCTCTCCTCTCTCTCTCTCTCTCTCTCTCTCTCTCTCTCATATCATCAATCATCATCATCATCATCATCATATTTTATTGTGTAGTTATCTGGCTGTTACAATATGCAAAGTTACAAAGTTAACATTTTAAATCAACCATTTATATCGCACAGCCCAGTACATAAAAAGTTAAACTCTCTCTCATATATGACGCTGGATAAATAAGGCCATGTTAAAGTGCTAGGTTTCTGGGGATGCTTATTTTCCTCGGAGGTCCCACCACACACACTTTAAGTTACGTAACTTTTTACCTTGCCGCAAAAAATTACAAAGTGAATGGGGTTGTTTCAGGCAAGCCGAGTGGCCTAAGCCTCCAGATTGTCCCTAAAATCACACGGTTTGCAACAGCTGGACAGGAGGCAGAGACTGGGAGCTGTTTGCCAGGAGCGCTTCAGCAGTCTGCTGGCCAGAGGAAGAAAGAGGTCGGGACCCGGGTCTGATCTATCAGCCCGGCGATGTCAGAGCAGCTAGTCTTTGGAGCGGCGGGGGTTTCTCTCTCTCGGCTAGATCCCGTGCCAGTATTCCTCCAGCCTTTGCTTTAAAAACAAGCTCGCATTTCTCACAAAATCATTTACCCAGTGTACTCTTGATTAAATGACTGTTAACCCTAAGAGACTAGTAGGACAATCAACATGCTTTTTCAATCACCATTCTTTTGCCCCCTTTTTCTTCACCAGGGAGTCTCGCTGTGGGTCAAAGCCTTGCTTTCTAAGGCAATTAAGTCATTTTCAAAAGGAATATTAGATTAAAAATGCATCATGATTAAAGTGTAATGTAAAAGGTCTGAAACGGGAAGAAAATATTTAGTGCTGGCCTCCAGATTCTCTCCACTACCATCTTCCCGGAATGCATTTTGTATCTTGCAGCAGTTCCGGCTCTCATGATTGCAAATAGGCCTGTTTTCAAATGGAAATAAGACTTCCAAACTGATTATGTGTATTGAATCGGAATCACTCACTAGATCCTCTTGTTTAAAATGTATTGAAAAAAGGATGATGGTTGCAGACCTCTGTTACTAGCGCCTTCTCATCTCAGGGAGGTCGATCTATTTTGCAACTTTTGGCCATTTGAGAATGTTTAAGCTAGATAATTACGTTACTATTGAATAAGGACGCGACGCTAACACACAAACACCCCTCCCCCACACACACTGCCCCCTAGCAGCCTCTACCCCCCACAACATGCACAGGCTTTCAACTACCCCAGCAGTGCACCACAATAGCCCTCACAACGGATAGTCTACTTTACACCCACACCTTAGCTCCCACTCCCCCCCCCCCCCAGGAACCACAACAGAAACACACCCTACCAACCACCCCTGAACTCCCCTGCACAAACAGACTTCACTCAACATACACAGATCATGTGGCTACCGTGAGTGATTGGTGTACATTGGAGTGATTGGTGGCACTGCCAACCCCCCAGTGACATCCTCTATCCCATAATCCGCCCCCAAGAACACACAGAAAAACACTCTCCATCATCATCTCCTTTAGCCCCTCCCCAAAACGCATACAGGACTCGTTGTCCAGCTGGATTCTGCTTGGTTACCGACTTCCGTATGCTTCATAGTGGACAACGTGTGTGCGTGCGTGCGTGTGTGTGTGTGTGTGTGTGAGAGAGAGAGAGAGAGAGAGAGAGAGAGATACTCGAATGATCCATTCCTCACCTACTGAATATGAATGAGACTTTCCATAGGAAAGATCCTTGTGGGGC
The DNA here is from genome assembly GCA_003113815.1 of Sphenodon punctatus. Classification (NCBI taxonomy): domain Eukaryota; kingdom Metazoa; phylum Chordata; class Lepidosauria; order Sphenodontia; family Sphenodontidae; genus Sphenodon; species Sphenodon punctatus. Next base: position 72,757 of record QEPC01010544.1, on the reverse strand, counting down.
TATGCTTGTTCTGGGTGTGTGTGTGTGTGTGTGTGTGTGTGTGTGTGTGTTAGAATCAAGTCCTGTTGTCGACAAGTGACCAATGAAAATCTAGAATGGGAATCTAATCGGTAGGAAGTAGTTGGTGTCCAAGAATCGGCCTGTTTTCTACAAACTTCCAATACAGATGTATATGTGTGTGCGTCATTTAATTGCATCACTATAATTATAGATGTATATCATATCCATAATTTATACGAATTATCTAATTAAATTGCACACTTCTGTTCAGATACATAGGCACAGTTGTATATCACACAGACTTAATATGGCAAATAGAGCATTACACTCTGAAGTGGCCCAGGCAGTCCCTTTTCTTTAATTTGTCCAGAAATAAAATAAAATGTAATCAAATCCTAGGCACATTAAATGTTTAGAGTGTGATTTACTGTTAAAGAACATCCCACTTACTTCTATGGGACACTCGGGAGTAAATGGTATCTCGTCCATAGGCTGTATGTAAACGGACAGTTAGCAGCAGCGTAAGCAGGTGTGTAGAGCAGCAAAATGCTGTTGCCGATTTTGTGCTTCCCTAACTGCCCCTAAACTAAAGTTTCCTAGCTGTCTTAAGCAGTAGATGCTCCCTAGGAAGGAAGCAGATCCTAAACGCTTTGTTCTCCCACCTAGCCCCACTGATTTCAACTGAGTGACTGGTGAGACTTGAACAGCGGGTGCTGCTGGGTAGAACTCGATTTCCATAAATGTTCCTCAACACATTTGAGTCCCATAAAAGTATTAAAACTGGAAGCCCTTGCCAGCTATTAGCAGAGAGGAGAGCGCAGTGTTAGCACTTATGCAATCTGTCCAGAGTAGCAATGGGGAGGTTAACCCATACACGCTTTTGACACAAGACGCAAGTGGTGTGTTTATCTGGCTCTCCCTCCCCAGTTCCCCCACGCCACATCCTGGAGCACACCAAGAAGAAGGACTCTGTTTGGTTAGTTACCACCGATCTGAGCAGCAATCTCTATAAACCTCACCCCTCTTGCCCAGCACCACCAAACAATATCTAGGCATAATTACTCTATTAGTTATGAGCATACTTTAAAAAAAAATCCATTTGACTAGTCCTAGGTAATCTTGAGTGTCACGATGAGTACGAATTTTGAGACCAAGGCTGGGGTTAGTATGTGATTGTGGCTGTCGCAAACTACCCACCAGGTACGTTTAATCTAGTATCATATCTGATGGGGAATAAAAAAGGACTCACCGTTCATACTGTTAATTTTGCCGTTATGATACCTAGAGAGGTCATCCTATAATTATGGAGCCTTTTTCTTACTCGAGCTATTTTATATTACATTTTTAAAATCACCTATAGAAATCTCCCCTTGTTTGTTTTGAAAGCTGTGTTTACATTACAGTAATAGAACTCCGTTTGAATTGTTCCCACCCCCTTCTCCTGAAACCGGCGCTATAAGCAGCACACTAAAGGAGCAGATATTCCTGTGCAAGCAATAATCATGTCTTTAGAAAAGAGGAGGATTTGAGACTGATCCTACTTTCACTGAGGGAAAGCTCCCCTCGAATTAAAGGAGAGCAGGATCAGGCCCTGTATTTCCTAGGCTGAGAGTTATGCTTCCAAACTCGCAGAACCCTTTGGCACTTTCCCTTCGTTTTTAGCACATTATTTCGGGGATGGGGAGAGACAAACCTCTGCCAGGGGAACTACCATAATAAGCCGAGTCAGACTGCCCTGAGCAAACTCCCAGGTACTTCTTTTAAGGAAGTCAGTGTTTTTAATAGAAAAATAGTCTTAAGCACCAAGAATCTCGAAGCAACTGTTTAAAAAGAGTTAATTCGCCGTTGCTATTAGAAAACTAGTCCGATTTGTTTCCACGGAAGTTTTCTTTTGACTGCGCCTGCCTGTCTGACTGCCTTTCCTGTGTCCAGAGTAAAAGACAGGATTCCGCTCCCATTCCGTATATCGAGACGCTAGCATTTTACTATAAGACATGGTCCACATGGAGGACTCTCTCTCTCTCTCCTCTCTCTCTTCCTTTCAGGAACAAAACTGAAGCAGAAAGCGAGGAGAGTTACAGAGGTTGTGTTTTCTCGCTGCCTGCCAGGATGTACTTGGTATTTTCTTTTAATAATAACAACATCTATCTTGGAGATCTGCCTGTCCGGAGTAAATGACCAAAACAGAAATGGACACAAAAGTATATTATTTATAAGTGCTTCTGAGAAACAAAAAAGTTTGGAGAACAAAAGCACTCAAAGAAACTCGAAAAGGGCTGTGTCGTGGAGTTAGGTTATTAGGTCGTTAACAAACTCCATTGAACTCCGCCACTCCGGCTACACCTTTGAGAGAGCAAGCAAAAAATCTATGTTCCAAGTTCTTAGGTGTGGGCGCATATCTAGATGTTTTTGGCACAGCATTTCTTGGCCAAACTCACGTTCTCAACGAAAAAGGAAAGCCCATCAGAGCACATATAGCTGGAATCTTATGCATGTTTTGTCTTTTAAAATATTAAAAATTATTTTCCTGATCTGTCTATAAATACATAGCCCTTTAAATGACTTCTCAAGAAACCCTTAAAAGAACCACTGCAATGAAAAGCCTTTAAACAGGAAGACAGTTTTGATCAACTAACAAGAACATACTAAAGTGTTAATAAGAAAAGTCATACCAATTCATTTAACAAGAAGGTGGAACTCACAAATGATTGAGATTCCTACTGCGATTATCAGGTGGAAATAGAAACTTTAAACAGTATACAAGGTAGTATCTCTGCCCGTAGTTACTCACTGGAAGAGGTGGACACAATTATTTAAATAGGCTATTCCTTCCCAATTAAACACACATTTGTTAACTTAACGGTGGTACCTTTTACACTTTATTATAAGGCAGCTCAGGTCCATGAAGTTAGAATTTCCGTAACAAACTTAATATTTATCTAGGTATTTCAAATGACTAGGTTTTTTAAAAACGCATCTCATTAGAGATCTCTAGTTGCTCTCCCCAAGTATTTCTATCCAAGCTACAATCTCATAATTAACTTCTTCAATAGTTTTTGAAGTTTGCTGCACACACAGGCGGTTTAAGCCTTTAAAAGTAATTAAATCTCCTTTTATATCAACGCATCTTATTCATTATGTTTTTTCCTCATCTGAAATTGACTGTAAGCCTTGGAGAGAAAAACATAAAATAGAAAGCTTTGACCTTACCTGATCCCTAATGTGCTTGAAGCCAGAAAGCACCAGCTCTCATTTCGTGTTAATCACCATTTTGCCAGAAAAGATAGTGTTTCTACCTTTAGACACATTGGATACATGGACACAATATTACCATTGACTGGGAGGTTTTTCCATGGGTGCCATAACAGGAACAGCTGGTGGACAGAAAGATATTGTCAACTTTGCTCCAGCCACTGCCGTCAAAGGATTGGTATTCTTCAGGAGCCATTCAATATTTACCTTCAAATCCCCTTTGGAACAGCAGTCGAGTAGTTAGCACAGACAGAGCTGGCTCCCCAGCGAGGCCCTTGTACTTGCACTCTGCAATAAAACGGTTCCTATACTTTCCTGGGGCAGCTTGTCCTGGGGTCATCTCAAATTACAGTGTTTGGGCCCTGGACTCTGAGAACTGTCTGAGGAGAGCGAGCTGCCATTGAAACTAACCCGCACCTTTAGGAAACTCAGCATTCCCAGCGCATTGCTAGCAGGAGGGAAAACAACAATAGGAAATTATTTCTCTCCATATTCACACTGCGGGGAGCAGGAAGATCAGCTTGGCTCACACCCCCAAATTGGAGATCCTCCTTACTGTATTTCCCCCCGAGCCTCCCCCAGGTACCAGTGCTAAAACGAGGTTGGTTTGGAAGAGAAACGCTTTGATACCAGATAGCAAATATGGCGAAGCCCGGTGCTGTTGTTTACAACCTGATGTGCCACTACATCCACACTTCATGACACTCAAGCATGAACTCCCATTTACATCAGGGGAAATGCCCTCAGCACATCTCACCCAGCTCCTGGATGTGCCAGGAGGGGAAATGGCCACTCTCTGTTTGATTAGCTACCCCAGCATAGGATGCCCACGGGCTGACTTCTATAGGCTCCAAACCTGGGGAGACTCTTTCAGTCGTTCTTTCCTCTTACAAGTTCTCTCTCGATTTACAAGGCAAATTGTCACAGGTGGACATAGATTTTCCTACAGGAAGGTTACACCGTGGTCAGAATCCCTTGAGTGTCTCTTGGGAAATCTCCGATTAAGCTTTTTTTAAAAAAATAATTGATTAATTAATTGAATAAATAAATAAATAAATAAATAAATAAATAAATAAATAAAATAAATAAATAAAATAATAAAAATCATTGGATTATCCTAACCTCAAGCAAGACACAATTTACTCCTAACAAAGAAATTTACAAGACAAAGCAATGATATAGTCTCATAAAAAACTAGAAATTTGTTACAAAGCAGTTTGTTTGCATTGCTCCTGAATCAGTCCTGATTGATATGTAAATACAGTTTAAATTTTGTTTGCTTGGATTCTAGTGCTCTATAAAGAGATTAATTCACCTTTCTGTCGAACAAGTAAACAGACTTTAAACTAAGCCAAAATCAGACAAAATGGGGGCTAGTTTATTTAATCCAAACTAAAACTAGTTTAAGAAACACACGTTGGTGTACAAAATAATCCATTCCAGTAATTACCCCCATCGCCAAATGTGTTTTTATGAGGTTGTCCAGATACAGTCAAATCCATTTATTTACCCAAGGCTATTATAGGAAGTCATTATTATTAGCTGTTTCCCTATTATTTAAAAGCTAGCTTTCTGTGATTAGGTTATTAGAGTAGTTTGGGGAATGTTTGTTTGTTTGTTTGTTTGTTTGTTTGTTTAAAAATAATACTTGGTTCCTTTGTCTTTGGAAGTTGTTTTTGGAGAGATACCAACAAGGAAAAGGGACAGGTCGCCTCAGCCCTATCACCCTAATGAAGTGTCCGGAATTAACGTCGCAGATTTCTGCTTTTGCCTAGCACCCAGCACAAAACTTTAAAGCTGGAATAGAATCGCAGCGAATGTTCCCCTTTATTTCCGTTTGGAATGACAGCAACCAGCGCTGAGCTAGATGCTCCCTGAATGCCAAGCTGAATAGAGCCTTATCAAGTTAAAAGTAACATTTGAAACTGAAAACTGTAATTGGGGAATGTTTTCTCCTCATTCCACTCGAGTCTGCCTCTGCAAATCAGAGGCTATTGTAAAGAATGCCGGAATCCTCGCTGGCTAGCACACATGATGGCTTCAGATTTATTTATTTATTTTATTTTATTTTATTTTATTTTAAAGTCTGAAAACTCTTTTTACTCTGGTTACCTCCTTGTCCTGATCTAAACCACATTGGGTGTCTGAGTGATTCGGAACCTGTCTTTAACAAAGCTAGAGAATTGTTTGTTCGATTGATTCCTAGGGAATCCCTCTCGGCCTCCCTCTCCAACAGGAATGTGATTCGAATTCTCCACTATTTCCGCTGTCTCCAGCTAAGGGATTTATTGCTGGGTTTCCATTTCAGTATCTGAGGGAAATTAAATTACAAAGGAAATGATTCTATGATGGTCGGAAAGGCTAAGATCGGGCACTTTGGAGATTCGGTTGCACTCACAACCGAACTTGAGAATTCATCCGGTTTGTTGACTGTCCAGCTAGAAGCTCTCTTATATTATCTGCCCTTGTCTATTCACAGATAAGTTAGCCGATATTCATCTCTTCTGCTGGAATATTACATTACTAACTAAGAAGCGTCTCTTTCTCCCGCACACCCAGCCACTCACCCACTCCTTTCTCTCCCTTTCTTCCTTTGCAACCTATCCCAGTTCCTGAAGGAAATAACCTGAGAAACCAACTCTCCCCATCCCCAGCAGTCAGCTAGTCACCTGCCTGTACAATGAGGCTGAGATTGGCAGAACAGAAGTGTGCATGTAAACTTTAATATTTCTGGATAAAAAAGTTAATTCAAACTCATGTTGTACACAATAAACTATTGTTTTATTTTGATTATAAATAAGATGATTGTACTTTCCTTAAAATACAAGTACATAGTAAAACCTTGTAGAAATGATATTTATTTTTACAAGTTATTAAAACTGGACGCTCTTTCAAAGGATTGTACTTTCTAACCTGCCAGTAGGTTACTCGTTAGCTTGTTTCTAGTAGCATTAGCTGTTTCTCTTCAGTGTAGCCTTTGGGAAATGGACTCCTGCTTGTGTAGCGCCTTTCCTTCCTTTACGAATAAGCAGCGGACTACCCCCTACCTTGGCGTCTAGCTCCTTAAGTTGGGCTCAGTTCCATCCTTAAATAAAGCAGGAATATATTAATCGATCAGTTCTGTTTGCTCAGCACTCCTCAAACCTTGAGCCCGATCCTACTTCCAGTTCAAATCATTGGACGTGGACAGATTTCCCCACTGGCTTCGGTGGAAGCAGGATCTGGGCCTTTTTGGTTTTAGTTTCACTATTAGCATCCTCATTTGTTTTCCAGAAAAACAAAAATGTATATAAGGGAGATTGTCAAGGAAAATAATAAGAAAAAGAATATTTGGAATGTGTATAATTTATTAGAAGCTTCTTAGGAACTAGATTTAGGTCAAATATCTACATAAGTTACAACAGAACAAAAAGAAGAAAAGGAAAGAGAGACGGGCGCAAATAACAAATTGCCAAAGGATTCACACGGATCGTTCACTGTCCAGAGAAAAGGGGGCTGTGGTTTTGCTTGGTTTGGTTGGTCTTTTTTTTATACAACAAAATATACAGATTACTAAAAACTATGGGTTTAGTCCAACTTTTGACAGCATTATACAGCTACAGGTTCACATCAAACGTAAGGAAAAGGCCGCCAAGCTGTGATGAATCAATGTCACCATCCACCGGCCCTGGCGGCTGGGCTGGGGGTCCTTTTGTCTGGGTGAAAGTAAAGTTTTGGGGGGTCAAAGGCCCACTCCTCCCCCAGAATCTCTCTATTTACATATGTTCTACATGGCGGCTGCTGCTGGCAAAGGGGACTTCTGCAATCCGATCTGAGCGAGCCAGCGAGCACGGCCGCCGCTCGGCAACTGCTGCTCCACTCAACGGATTATTTATTATTCTCTCCAGACCCATTGAACAACCTAGAAGTCATTCTTTCTCCCCCCTATTAGGGTTCCTCGATGAACCACGCTCTTTTTTAAAAAAAATTAAAAAATAAAAGGAAAAGAAAGACAAAAAGCAAGGAAAAAGCAAGCCCCGCAGTAGTTTTCAGAGGAGTGAGATGTGTGTGCCCCGGAGCAGGTGCGCTCCTTTCTTTCACCAGGTCCTGCCATAGAGCAAGGTAGAGCAGGACATGGCGGTGCCATAGTCAGAACTCGAAGAGTTTAGGTGGGACAAGCTGGAGACCTGGCTCTGGAGGGAGGCAGGGCTGCCAGAGTGCTGGGCCATGTCGGGAGACTGACCCGCGCTGTTGGCCTGGTGGCTCTGATGCTGTCCAAGACTGTTGCTATTGGTAGCCACCGTGATGGCTGTGGCCGCCTGCTGCTGATGGCTCTGGAGAGCTGCCGTGGGGGTGTTGGAGCCTGCTTGGCACGGCTTGCCGTCCTTGACAAGCACGGGCACTGCCACTCGTCTCGGGGACTGCTGCTGCTGGCAGGAGCTGTTCTCCTGTTGCATCTGCTGCTGGGCAGCTTTGTCTTTGGCCTGGCGCTTCATCTTGTAGCGATGGTTCTGAAACCAGATTTTGACCTGAGTCGGCGTAAGGTGGATCATGCTGGCTAAGTGTTCTCTCTCCGGGGCCGAGAGGTATTTTTGCTGCTTGAAACGTCGCTCCAGCTCGTAAACCTGGGCCTGGGAGAAAAGGACCCGTCGTTTCCTCCTGGGAGTGCTCTGGAGAGGGGCCATGCTCTTGCTAACGTCTCCAAGGGAGCCCAGGCCCCCCATGCCGCCCATGTTCATTCCCGAAGAAGGGCCCATGAAGCGGGAGACTAGAAGCAAAAAGATGGCACATTGTCAGCGTCACATGGAGGCACCGGGAAGCCCGAGCCAGAAACATCTTTAGAAGAAGGGCTCCAAATCCAGAGACCATAAGCAGCCAGACCCCGACCGAACCCATCAACCCCAATAGCACCAAGAACCCCATGCCTGTTTGTCCCCTCCAAGCACTTTCCCGGCCGGCACCCCCTAGCACTTTGCACCCCTACCCCGGCAATCCGGGGGAGCGAGGCTAGATTTCCTCGCTCCACCACCTCCCTCGAATCCATCTGGAGCAGAACTCCCATAGATAACCGGCTCTAGTCTCAAACCAGGAGCTGGGGGCAGATCTAGCCTGTGCAGAACGGGACTGAAATCGAGAGCAAGCGAGGCTGGGCTAGGAACATTCACTAGCGCGCGCGCGCCCTTTCCGCCTCCGATCAGGGATCCGCACCCCTTTGTGTCCTGTTGTAGGAGAAGACCCATGTGAGCTCCCCTTACCCTGGATAGCGGCTCTGCTAGGGGCTGGGATTTTGCCTGCCCACTCGATGTGAGCATCCCCAGGTTCAATAGGAGAGCGGTGGACGGGTGCACAGGAGTTTGGCAAGGGGCCCGGCAAGAGTCGGGATTGATCTCGAAATCTGTGTGAATGGACTGAAACGGTTCCCCTGCCCCAAAGACACCGGGCACTTTCTCGATCCCTTTCTTCGCTGGGGCAGAATTGCTGATCAGAGAGAGGTCCCCACCGAGGGCAAAGCTACCTAAGCGTTCCCAGTCCCAAACCCCTGGAGCGACAGGATAGGATAACCCTTCCGCGCCCCAGAGATTGCTCAGTCCTAGAGCATCGGGGCTGCCCAGTCCCCTCTCCCCGAGGCCTCTCACAAGCCCGCCGGGGACCCAGAGAAGCAGGAAGGAACTCAGCCAGGACCTGATCCTGGGAAGCCAAAGGGATGGCATCGCCCTGTCCCGCAGCCCTCCCAGTCTCTCCAGCCCGGGACTTCCTCCGGCAGGTGCGCGCTTAGGTCCTCCTCTGGCCAGGAGGTTGACTTACTTGTGGAGAAGCGGGGGTCTGGGTTGGCCCCGTACCATCCGGTGGCTGAAGCGCTGTTCCGCATGGTCTCCTGGTAGGGTGGAAGCTCGCTCATGTTGCCTAAGTTGCCGTTGCAGTAGCCCCCCATAGTGGCATGGGAGAGTTGGGGGACCCCTGCCGCTGTCATATGGTAGGCAGCAGTCACTGTCCCGTTGTGGCCCATGGGGTGCTGCTGCATCGCCGGCTGAGAAACCTGAGATTGCCTGTAGGCTGCCAGAGGAGCCCCCAAGTTACTGCCCTCCATGCCCACTTTCTTGTAGCTTTCCTCCAAGGGACTCAAGATGTCAGACACTGAGAAAGGAGTCGTATGCTTTGGGCTCATCGACATGATTCGGCGGCTGAAAAAAAAAAGGAAGGGGAGGCAAATCTTTTTTGCCAAATATTCTGGTGTTGCCTTAACGCCGATCTTGTTGGATGTACACGTAACCGAGTGGACGAAGTCCGCCTTAATTGGATTGAGTGGAGGCTCAGGGCTGCCTTTCGTTTGTTTTAGCCAGACGCCAGGTTTTAGGCTGCCAGCAGAGGCGGGGCATAGGCACTAAAGCAACAAGACAATAGAAGCCTACATCTTGCCCAAGATAATTAGCTTACATGCTGATGACAAGGTAAACACCTTTAAGTTTTACTTGTCAGGATTTTTTAATGTTTGGGGGGGGGGGGGGAATCCGTGAGCCTCAAGTCTTTTAAATTTATTCTTCTGGGGTGACCGTTTTCTGGGTGGGGAAGTGAAATGTATTTTTTTAAAAAAAATAAAAATAAATAAATAATAAGACAAATTTGCTGAGCTCAAGGAAAATGATTTGAGATATTGGACTCCAAGTCTTAGAATTAGAGCCTTAGCATTTGAAGGGGGGGAGGATTTAACCTTAGCGAACAAATGGATTTAGCCCCCACCCCCAAGCCAGACTAAAGAAACATTGAAGGAAGGGAGGAAGGCTCTTCCCTGGAATAGCAGAGAGGAGGACGTTCAGACTTGGCCAGCGCTTTCAACCACAATACTGGGAAGGTCTTAGACAGCCCCAAAAGACTGTCAGGTGCAAAGGGTGTCTGGAGGAATGCACATGTGTTTTAGCCACGTTGTTTAGGAGGCACAGCTATAGCCCATGCATATAGGCGTTTGCTGTATACTGTTTAGCATCGAACCAGTCTCAGAATGCAGCTCCCCGCCCCCCAGAAATGTACCGTTTCTGTACGTGCAATCATATGATCGTTTTGACTCCTTGTTACCTTGAAGAGTAGACAGAAAGAAGCTAGAACTTTGAAAATGTGTAAAGTAATTGCACAGAATGGGCTGTCGGAAAATACATGAAAGCAAAGAGCTATTTGTTCGTTTCAAATAGGAGCAGCATCATAGCCTCCTTATGGCACTTCTGAATCTAAAGACAGTTTCTCAGGATATTTAGGAACCTCAGCAGTTAGGGACAGAAAAGACCTATTAGGTCGTTCCCAGGGTCAATGGAGCATCGCTTCTTGTCTTTGCTTTAAAAATTGTCCAGTCTAGTCTGAATTAATTGCAGACACATTGGTGTTAACACACATCCATGGATGACGCTGTTAATGTGACTACCGTTATTTTCCAGGCTTTGAAGGAATCTTTCGAATTTACAGGCACTACAAAAACTTATTTCAGCTTTTCTAGTGCCGATGGCAGTAAAAAAACAAACACCCCCCCAACCCCACCCCCCAACCCCCTCCCTGAATGTTAACACCCTGGCCTAAAGTGTTGACAACTAATTTAATAAAGTGATTATTTGAATATTAAGAAAATTGCAGCGAAGGTGCAGTTAACCTAGTGACTTTAAAGCATAAAATAACTATTTAGTAATTGCACTTGTAAATATGTTTGTACTCGACTTGTTCGTGCTTAAAAATGCAAAAGTGCACTTGCTACCCGGGAATAACTAAATATCTTTGTCTAAAGTGGCAGCATAAATGGCCAGTCGCTTTGTGGCTGTGCTTGATATTAGTACATAAGGATCATTTGGCTTCAATTGGGAGGCTCTCATTCAGGAGGCAAGAAACCGTTTAGGAGAAAGTAGGTTCCCGTATGAGAGTTAACATCCTTCAAGTAGAAGCCTGTGCCTTGATTATACTCTAGAGCTCTGCGAGAGGTGAGCTTTTCCACGCGAATATAATCGCTGGAACTTCTCTTCAATCAAACCTTCACTTCCTCTACATCAACTCAGCTGCCTCCTCGGGCACCAGGTTATCTAAAGCCTTAATATCTTAAAAGTGAGTTTGTTGTGACTTTGTTGTGGCATCCATGGCACAACTCAGACTGGAGAGAACAGCGGGGGNGGGGGGGGGGTTGGTGGTTTAAAAGTGCCATTTTCTGTTTTCCCCCAGCCCCAGAAAACTGTGTGGTTTTTTTGTCAGATAGAACTTCTTTTTTCCCCTCAATATATGCTTTCATCTGTCGTTTATTTAAGAATGATATCGCTGTTTTTGTTGATGAGAATACTAACTGAAAATATTCCAAGTCTCTCCCTCCCCGATTTTCTTTGGTGGCTGGGAAGAGAGACAGAGTAGTTAAGATGATACATAGATACTCTGGATATATAGAACGATAGATAATTTCCATATGTTGTTCGGGAGACTTTTAAGCCTATTTTGTTAAATAAAAAAAGAACAGGACATAGAACTGTGTGGCAAAAAATTCTGCTGCGCAATCAAGCCAAACTACATCACTTATCTATGCCTATAAATAAGGAATTGGCATCGCCTAATTCCCAAATAACTCAATTATTAATATCATGTTAATCATTTTTTTAAATGATTGCTCTTGGCAGAGAAAAAAACATTGTGTTTGGCTGCGAATATTAATTATCCGGCTGTATATTGCAGGTTTGGTCTGGAATACCCGAGAGCCCGGAGCTTCGTGGCCAAGGTCTAGCTGCAGCCTGTTTAATAGCTGGTAGTGCAGTGCTGCTGGAGCGCCTCTTTTTAGTGCATTGAGACACACTGAGAGGATTCCTCCTCTTTAGAAGCTTATTGCAGTTGGACAGTCTTAGGTCAAATGGCCTCCAAATACTCCTCGGTTAGATTAACCCAATGGGCCCAGGGTTGGCTGGGTCGGATCTTGGGAGGTTATTGTTCTGTCCGCGTGTCTTGCTGGACTGGAGGAAGGCAGAGCTCGCTTTAAAGGCATTGCTGTGGGAGGGGGAGGGGAGAGGGAGGGGGGCGCATACCCGAGGCTGATTATTTTATCTCCTAGGATGTGCGCACTCTTTAGTGGAATACGTTCTGGCCCCAGTAAATTGAAGGCAGGCTGAAGATACACCCCCCTCCCCCGATAATTAGACTGGGTTAGTTTAGCAACTCTCAGCAAAGTTACATTTTGAGATCTCTGGAACTTTGCTGCCTTAGCAGAGATGGAAACCCCTCTGAATGAACCCTATCGAATTGTCTAATAAACCGACATTCTTTTACCTGGCGATGCAGTTTAATAAAAGGCTGGAGTGAAAAGGAAATGCTAAGGAGGAGGAAGGAAAGAGGCGCAATGCATTTTGCTGCTGGAGGGATTTTCAGGAGAATGGCAGTCTTCCCCTGTGTTTGCAGAATGCTTTATTCACTTCGCGGCGGCTACAGGGAGGTTTCTTCAATAGCTTCTGACCCCACACAATCCGTTTGATAACACTCAAGACAGGGAAGAATGGGAGACTTTGTCAATCAAACGGTGCCAATCCCAATGCAAACGGTGCCGCCACCGAGACCACAGCGCCTTTCCTCATCAACTGGATTGCGGGGACTGGCACTTCGAGGATCAGCTTTATACAGTGTGCACAGAACGCTCCAAATATCACAATGTGCCTCCCAAACGGGACTCCAGCGAGCTCAACCTGCGGCTAGAAAAGCCGAGCCAGCAAGCTGAACTGAAAGGGAAGGTTCGCGAGCCCCCGGTTTCTGGCTCTGCTTTAGCTGCTTAACGCTGCTTCCGTACCTCCATCCCAAGAAGGGCTTCGCTCTTTTTAACAGTCAGGGAGAAAAGCCACTATCTCCAAGTTATCCCCCAATCCACACAGCAAGCACCGGCTGACTGGAAAATCCTGGAGCAGGCCCCTTTGGAAATTAAGCGTGTGCTTAGGTGCTTTGCTGGACTAGCCTCCAGGTATCAACTAACCTCCGGACAAGAGAGTTCCCCTCCGAAGAGATAGGCAAATAAACTAAAAGACTGGACTGTGACTTTTCGTGTAGTAGTAGTAGTGGTAGTCGTAGTAGTAAGTCAAAATACTCCCTTACGGCCATCCAAAGTACATTGCTTTGCTCACCGAAACCATTGTGATTTACAGAGCAATAGACCCACATTAGCCAGTTTCCCGAAACTAAGCCTGTACCTCCTTCATAGACAAGCACAAATAGCACGGTTTCACTAGCACTGTTTCACCTGCCCTGGACGCTGCTTGCCTTCCTCCTTGAAACCAAGAGGACTTGAAGTTTGTCCATTCTGGCTGGATTCATTCGTTGCTGAGATATGGTGAACTTTGTGGAGGAGTTACCTAAATTCAAGAGATAAAGGGAATAAGTTCTTTCTATTATTAGATTTATTATTAATTGATTATCAATTTATTATTAATGATTAATTATTTATTCATTAATTATTATTATTATTATTATTATTATTATTATTATTATTCATTTATTTCCAGTCAGAAATTATGGGAAAAAATAAAATTATTATATGGGGTTTCATCCAGAAATTATGTAAATAATAATAAATAATAATAAAATATACCGCAAACGGTGTGTTATCCATGTAAAGTTAATTCAATGGCTTTCTGGCATCACTCTCGCCATTTGGTTCCATTCCAGGAGAACTGGGATCTTTTCAGAAAGACGGGGGCTGTTCTGATGCTTCCTTACAACAGTTCACCCCAACCCCTAGACTATCAAAGGGTATTTCTGTGGGGGGTTTATAGAAAATACTCTTCGTTTAAGCACACATTGCTCGGCCTCAGTCACGTCTGAGTAGTGGTTTTGAGTAGTTGCTGAACTGAATCCACAGCACCCCTCTATTCTGGTCGATTGCTTTAACTTCTGCATTACTTTCTTTTCTCAAAGTTTGATTGTGCTCGGACCCTAGAAGAGGAGGACAGGGTTTACCCGGAGGACAGGCAGGATGCACAATTGCATCAACCGCACAATTTCGGCTGGACGAGAACCTTACCTTCTCATTGTAGGAAGATAGGAGCAAAACTGTGGAAGAGACGGGGGAGAGGCATCTGCCAGGGATGCTGTAGGTAAAGGCAGGCCTGTGGCGGGAGGAGGGCGCTTGTATTCTCCCTACCCCCATTAAGATGTGCTTAGGGTTTCCCCCTCACTTTCTTAGTCTGAAGAAATTTCTCACTTTGTCATGCAGTCTGCCACCCCACACAGGGATGGCAGGGGCCGGGGTAGGGGGGTTTGGTTAGATGGCCCGCGAGTCCCTTTCCAACTCTCTGTTTCTAGGACTGCAGTAACTCGCTCAGAATCCGGACCCAGTTAGTTTTGTGCTTCCAGAGTTAGGTTCTTTACTTGGATGGCAACCCATGGGGGTTGGATCCTTGACTGGTCCGTTGGGGGCAGGTTCCAAAGCAGCCTACGATCTTCACAAGGCGACTGTGGCTGAGGAAATGAGGCATCGTTAGTCCTGATCCATCAGTCTCAGCTCCCACCGTACTGGATGGAGTCGGGGTGTCCAGATCCCCTGCCTCCTTCTGCCCCTGGCATGGAGTGCCTGCTCTTCGCTTGGGAGCAGGGGGAGGGGGCACCTCTCCTGCCACGCCATCGCCACTGGAGATCGGGGCGGGGGTGTTTCGGGAATGTTGTGGAGTTTCCTCTTTGCCACGCGTACAGCGCTTCCGTGCGGGGAGGGGGCTGGGCTAGCAACCTCCTGCTCCTGCCAAGGGCAGAGAGAAAGCCCCGGTGGGATGGGCACACACCAGGCCAGGTTGGGGGGGGAGAGATTGGGCTAAGCTGGCTGGGTCAGGGTGAAGCCTTGCAGGAAGCCTCGCTGTCCCCAAACCCTATCACGAGTTGCAATTGGGGGCGGGGGTGGGGGGGTGGGGAACCACCGGCTCCTGTTCTGGGGAAGGCAAGGCTAACTAGATTTGCTAGGCCTGCCCAACCATTCTGGACCCACGGGGAATTCAAGCAGGCCTATAAACTCCTCTCGGAGCAAAGCCCCAAACGCCAGGGCTTCCTACAGCTCGCTTTGGAATACAGAACCAGGCGAGAAACGGCCTAGTAGGGGCTTGCGCGTGAGTAAAAGAACGACTGGACTCTCTATTGGGGGGAGGGGCGGTGCTCGCCATCCACCTCAAGTTTTCTTCCCCTAGATTAAATTCGTGAAGATGGTGGAGGGAGGGAGACCGAGCAAAGTCCCCCCCCCCCAAAGCCATTTACTCCGGAGCAAGTGGGTTCGGAGCGTGGCCTTACTTGTCGAACGTGGTTGCCTCCCTCCCTCTGATAGGTAGCGTCCCATTGACAACCAATGGGAACAGCTTTCTGGCCGCAGATCTTTTTAAAAAAGATTTTTGTATTCTTTCTAGTAACTGAAAATATTTAACTGCAAATATAATTAAGATCCAGTGTGCAATATTTCCTGCAGTTAGTGTGTGGGCTCCTGAGGCTGAAAAGCATCTGTTTGAAGCCAAGTACCTTGCATTTAAAAAAGAAGCGAAGCTGATTAAAATAGAGGCGATGGTAAAAACAGGGTGAAATCCACCGGGCTCCACTTAAATCGCTGGTCAAACTCCCATTGGCTTCTGTGTGGGGTCAGGGTCTCACCACAACGCCCTTTTCAGCGGTGCATTGTAGCGCAACAAGGTTTTTACCCACTTAGTGAGGCCGCTTTTCGCGTTTACTCCGTTCTAGTCAATTTCGCTTGCAGTTTCGTCTGTTCCCAGCGCTGCGGTGCAATGGTAAAGTAGTTGTCTGAGGGGGACGCGTATTTTACCATTTCATTAAAGATTTCTCCCTCTCCTACCGTGCCCCCCCCCCCAAAAGGGAGAGAGAGAATCGTTCTAGTGTTTGATTTGTTTCTGTTAACACAGACTAAAAATGTGAGTACTAATTCGAAAGGTTTCCACAGCCGTGAATTTGCTATGCACCTTCAGATCCGTCACCTCGTTGCTTCTCACACTGAAGCCAGTTTTTTTGTTGTCAAGCAGGCTCGTCTCTGAATCATTAATTGTCCTTGCCGGATCCGGCACTCCCTGGTGGTGGTGCAAGTCTGATCCCTGGGGGCGAGGGAGGGCTAGGCCGGCGCCCAGAAGAAGGAAAGCTAACGCTGTCCTGCAGCAAGAGACCCCAAGGTCTGTACTCGCCGCCGCTAGGCCCTAGTCTTTTTTTGCTTCCCTAACTTCCCCAAATTTCCCCCTTTCCCCAAAGTTGCTTGGGCTGTAAGCATCAAGTTCTACTTGGGAAGGGAGGGTCAGCGATTTCCCATGGCGCCCTTGTGTCTGAAGGGAATTTTGGGTGCTACGTGCAATAAAGCTAGTCTAGCTAGGGCTAGACGTTGCATTAATGTGCAAGAGCAAGCAATGAGTTTTGCCGGCTGCTGGGATTCATAATCCTGGCCAGAGAGACTAGCCGCTCGCCCCCCCCTCGCCCCCGCGGTTGGATTGAAGCAGATCTACAGCAACCTCTACTGGCCGCCACGAGAACTGCAGTCTCCCGAAGCACAGGGAAGGGAAGGCGTTGTTCACCCATCAGTCAAACAAGAGTTTCCTTATGAGGTTTGTTTAAATCCCTCCTTAAACATATTGTGAATCTAGTTAAAATCATGAAGGAATTCTGATTAGTCGACAGTTTACACAATCTGTATAAATGTGACGATGCTTTGCCTTTGCTCCCTGAAAAATATCTGTGATTGCCCTACTGGCAGACCAAAAGGGCAAGCCAAAAAAGTGCCTGGCAAAGGGCACCTATGCATCCCCTGCCCATACGAACTGGGGTGACCACCCACACCAGCAGACAAGTTCCCCACTTATAGGGACTATGTGTGGCAGAGATGGCCTTTGGAAGTTGTTTTTAAAGAAGATGCTACCCCACATGGCCACCTAGGAGCCATGCACCTGAATGTTATTCTGAAGGTGGAATGGAGGGATGCACCCCCACCCCCATGAGCCCCACAGCGCGCATTCATGGCCATGCATGGAGCACTGCCAGGAAATCTGGAGTGCTCCACGTGGGGCACTACTCACAGTGCCTTTGAGTAGTGCCCCACATGGAGCACTCCCGATTTCCTGGCAGTGCTCCATGCATGGCCATGAATGCACGTGCCTGTGCCTGTGAATAGTGGACCTGCCTGCTGGCATGGCTGACTGCCACCATTCATACAGGCAAGGGCAGCCAGCCATGCCAGCAGACAGGTCCACTACTCATAGGTAGAGCTACAAATTTGTCATGGAAATTTTCTTTTAAAGTCATGAGTAGGTCATGGCAGGAATTAGAAAACCTAGGGATTAGATTGTAACCCCCCCAGCACAGAATAGAGGGAGGAGGAAAACACCCCCCACCCCTTAGATTGTAAACCCAGGAATTGTAAAGCCCTTTGAAAGCCCCAGGTTTAGATTGTAAGCCCAAGCAGGGGATAAAGGCAGAGAAAATGCTGATGTCTCCTCCTGGGCGCCTCTTGAAGCTCTGACAACGGTAACGTTCTCTGCCTCTGATCCCGCCGCCACACCATGCCGTGCCGCCACTTGACCATGCCCAAAGCTCCACAAGAAACAACACTGAGGAGGGGCTTGGAGCTCCAGGGAGCAGCCCTGGCTTTACCCTGTGTCACCTGGCGTGCTAGTCTCGCCGGTTTCTTGCCATGCCGTTGTGTCTCCACAACCAGGGAGGGGTTTGGAGCTCCAGGGAGACACCGTGGATCTTCTTAGCGCCATTGAGTGTGCTCTTCTCACCAGCTTCTTGCCGGCTCTGCTCTTCAGTTTGGGGGAAATCTCGAAAAACTTGGGAAAATCATGGATTCACGGGAAGATCTCAAAAGTCATGGAGGGAGGTAAAAGTCACTAAAAACATGACTTTTGGCATGACTGTGACAAATTCTTAGCCCTACTCATAGGCACTGTGGGCAGGGGCCTTTGCACGTCACAAGAACTGACCACAAGTGCTGGCCGAGCCTGGGTTCCCCAGTGCTTGCACCCAGGACATGTCAATTGCAAAGGCCAGCCCAGTACACTTACCCCTCCATGGCAGGGGGAGTGCATGGCAGCTGCCACAGAAGCAATGCTGGGAATGGCCCATTAGAATTCCCCTCATGCACTCCACGGGAGCAGGTGCTCTGTGAAAGTGTCGCTCACAGCCATGGACCCCCGGCCACCCCAGCCTTGCTTGTTTAAAAGCACCTTAAGTAGTTAGTATATGGTCATTTTCACTTTGTTGCAGGCTGTCCATGGACACTTCTGCCTAGGTCTGGATTAAGACTACTGTTAGGGTGTGTTTAAATGAGATGCTACCACGCATGGCCACACAGGAGTCACTCATCTGACCATCCACGTGAAGGTGGAGCGGAGGGATGCATGCTCCTGTGAGCCACTCAGCACTTACTCATGGCCACCCATGGTGCACTGCCGAGAAATGCACCATGCGGGGCAAGCCAAAAATGTGCATGGCAATGGGTGCCCATGCATCGCCTGCCTGCCTGTATAAACGGAGACAGCCAGCCATGCCAGCAGACTGGTCTGCCACTCATAGACACTGTGAGTGGGGGGAACCACCTTTGCAAGTCACAGGAACTGGCTGCAAATACTGGAGAGCCCGGTTCCCCAGCGCTCATGCCCAGGACATGTCAATTGCAGAGGCCAGGCTGGCACACTTCCTCCTCCCCCATGGTCTTCTGTTGTAGGGGGAGTGTGCGGTGGCTGCCATGGTAGCCATGCTAGGAGCTACTCCTTAGAATCCCTCCCTGTACACCCCCTTATGTGACCTCCCATTCTCCATGCTGGTGAATGGCAAAGTCAGCCACAGCCTCTGGAATGATAAACACTGGCACAAGCTCAGTTAACCAAACCAACTTATTACTATCAAAGGGTACAGATACAGAGGCAGCTCACTTCCCCTTGCAGGTGCTGTTCAAAATTCCTGTGACACAGGGTATTTTCAGTCATTAAGAGATCACGCTCAACCACAGATAATACCCTGTGGTGGGGAATGGTCCCGTAATGTCTGTTTGAGTCCCGCCAGAGGTTCACCACAGTGAACCTCTGGTGGGAATCAAAATAACCACGCTTTCGACCATAGTCCAGGGACCATGGCCGAAAGTGTGGTTAGCTGAACCATGGCCTGGAATCGGTGGCTGGTAATGTCTGTTACCGGCGCCGATTCCGGGCTGTGGCTGGGACCACGGGTTGGAATCAGATGCAGCAGCCAGATTGGCCACTTCACCTGCCCGTCTCCCGGAGGGCGGCCGGCCAGGGGAGCATGGGGGGGCGGGGCTGTGCGCTGCACTGCGCAGCCCTGCCCCCCCCCCCGATTCCCCC
>QEPC01010544.1:35907-51167 GCA_003113815.1 Sphenodon punctatus | reverse complement strand
GCATTGGCCCCGCCGCCCGCCCGTCTCCTCGGAGGGCGGGCGGCGGGGTGCGTGGAGGGGGCGGGGCCGTGCGGCCGCACGTTGCGCCGCGCGGCCCCGGCCCCTCCCACTTTCCCCACCGGGATCCCCCCGGCACGTCTGTTGTGCCGTTACGGGGTGACCCCGGCGGGGAACGAAGCCGGTGGTGCCGGTACGGGGCCAAAGGGCCCCGTATCGTCTGAAAGTACCCAATATCAGAGCAGAGGAAACAAGAACAATCTGTTTAATCTATCAGGCATTTGTAGGCATTTGTCAGGTTATACTAATCAGTGAGATATGTTTATACATTCATAAGTCTTGAGGATAGAAGGGACCATTAAGATTACTTAGGCTATGATCCTCAAACACTTATTCAGAAGTAATCCCATACTTTCAATCTTCATGCCCATCCACACCAAAGCCTTCCTCCTTGCATACTCACCATTTTTTCTTTTTTGGCTTGTGTAGTAGCAATGAACAAATACCTGCAGGCATGCTCAGGGTTTAACTGATTCCTATATTTGGAATTGGGAAGATAGTTTCCTTCGGGGCAGATTGGCAGTTGACTCTGTTTTCACCCAGACATGACTCTAACTCCACTTTAACATTTCGTATGCATGTTACAGGGCTGTATAGGGAACCAATACAGCCCTGAAACATGCATAAGAAATGTTAAAGTGGAGTTAAAATGAAGTTGGCGCTATGTTTGTTCAAGCCTCTGAGGGTTTGGGGTTCTTTTTGCCTTCCCCTCGCTGTGGGTGTGGCTCACTTGTTTGAGCCATCTGGATTTCGCATTTTATAAAATTGCTCCCCATTATTTCATGCATCACTGTGCTCTGGTTAATCCCAGTCTCTACTTGTGGCATTTAAAATAAAATAAAATGTAAAGGCTCTGTTTCTTGTTGGATAGATTTTTCTGTGTGGATGGTTTGGACATGGTAAGTCCTGCATTGGTGCAAGGTACTGGACTAGATGAAAAACATCCAGCAAGTGGCTGCTGAAAGAAATGAAAATCCTGAATAACAAATGAATTGAGCAATACATATAAATGAGATAATGGAAATCAATAAAATAATCAAATCTAAATCAGAAGAATCTTCAGGGACTTATACAATCACATTTTTTTTAAAAAACAAACCCAAAACAACCAAACCCAGAAAAATATTAAACGCAAATGTTAACATTATATACAATATAAACAAAGCAACATTGTTTATGTGCAAGAATAATTTTAAAAGAATACCATTGGGGAATACCAGTTACCCATCTTCCAAATCATGTACTACTATAGCCTGAGATCTGATCAAATCTCCAGTGCCATAAAGAAAAATATAACCAGCAATGCTGAAAAAGGGAAAAAAAGAAATGCTGAAATAGAATAAGGAAAAAAGTGTGTGTGTGGGGGGAGGGGGGGTTGTTCTCTTTCAGCAGCTACTTGGGGGGGCGGGAGTGTTGCTTCGGATTGTGTTTTGTGATTATTTTCCCCCCTTGTTCTTTTCTTGTCTTGGCTGGACTAGATGACCCTAGAGGTCCCTTCCAGCTTTATGACTAACTTTTGAATTTCACAGGTTCCTCCTCCCTACATCACTGTGGTATTTCCCACAATGCAAAGGGCATGGAGGACTGCCTTGTGATATCCTTGCATGCAATATTCCAGAAGATGCATGGAGAGGAAGAGGGAGTCACTCATCTTTTTGCTGATGCATTTATGGTCACTCTAGTAGGAAATTATATATAGGAAATGATATAGTGGGTGTTGAAGCTTGCCAGGTTAATCAAGTCATACAACATAGTTGCTACTTGCTAGAGTCAGATCCTTGCAAGCAAGCCCTTTGCATAAGTTGGCAGAGAACAAGGATACATCAAGGAGCGCAGGAAGTGGTAACAGTTTCACACAATAGGGTTTGTACCGCCATCCACTTGAAAAAGGGTGTGAATAAGTCTGACATTGTGTACAGCACAGGTCAAGAAAGTTGTAAGAAAAATGGACAGCAAGAAGAAAAATAGAGAGAATCATGAAACAAAAAAATCAAGGAAATTGAAGCAAATATTCCCAGAAATCCCTGTGAAGAGAAACTACTCAGTATTGTAGAGCTCTGTTGTAAGCCCAATTTCTTTCCAGGTGTCACCTCAATGGAGAGAAAAATAGAAGTGAAGTTTTAATCTGGAAATGATCTAGCAATCTAGCACCTTTTAGCACCACAAATAAGTTCCATATGAGAGACCAGCCTGATTACTTTAGGGCAGCCTTGTACAAACCAGTAAAAACAAAGGATGCAACTATTATGGATGCAGGCAGTGAATCTCCTGCACCCCTACAAACATGAGGGGTCCAAGCAAGCACATCTACATGTGAATGCAATCTGCAGTAATGAACCAACTTGTGGGGAGTCCACTCCATCTTCTGCACCAGTGTCCATTCTAACCTAGCTACATCTGAGTAAAACATTTACCTTCCCATAAACACACTTATGACTGTTGTCCAAGCTCTTCATGCTCATAATGCATACACTTGGTGCACACATAGGGTGTTTTCAGACAAGTGCCTCTCCATAAACACAGTTATGGCCATTGTCCAAGCTCTGTGTGCTCATAATGCACACATAGGGTGTTTTCAAACAAGTGCCTCCCCACCCAGTACCCAGTACCCAGCAACCAGCGTGCTTGTGTGAAAACCCTACTGATAACCAATGTCTAACCAGTGAATACTGGGAGGGTACTGCACTTGTCTAAAAACACCCATAGTACATAGAATACACCTATTACTAGGGTTGATATATATGCAATTTTTAGGGGACGCTTATGAGGAATATAGGTTCCAGGGCTGCACTGGAGCCAATGCTGCCCTGAAATCTGTATTTCTCATAAGTGTCCTCTAAAAATGCGCATATATGGCAACCCTACCCATTGCATGCCATATGCACACCATGAGCACATGGTGCACATATGACTTTGTATTAGTACCTGCCTAACCAGATATAGAATAAAAAGAAAGGGATATCAGACTTATCCATAGATATACAAATCTTAAATTGCCATGGGGAGGTGAATGGGTGCAAATTTGCAAGACTACTTTAGTGAAAGAAATAAGATGTTAGTCCTATTAAGAGAGTAGAACAAACACAGGTGCTGTACAAGAGCAAGCTGGATTTTGTTTTGGCTCCAGCATCTTAACAGAATTGTTAACAAAGTTCCAGCTGCAGGGCTAATCAATTATAACTAATTGTTGGCAAAGTTGTTTAACAGATGCAATTTAAGGCAGAATTAGCCTGCAGAATCTTTATTACTGGTGTTGATGAGCAAGAAGGAAAGAATGAGACTTGGCTTTCAGAGACTCTGAGCCTAGGCTTAAATTTGCAGGATTTGGAAAGTTTTCTTTTTTTAAAAAAAACACACAACCTAAAATACATCTTTTTACATGAGTTGAACAAATGGAAACTTGAAATCATAGAGGGACAATAAATATAGATCCCCGTGTTGCTGTATTTACAGAATCACTCTCTGAAGTAGAGCAGCACTTTAAATTTGAAAAGAAAATTCTTCGAGCTGCAGCATGTCTTCACTTGCAGGTTTATATTTATCCCCCAAAATACTAGTCATGATTCACATGCCATTCCAGAAATGGCTCCATGGAACTGGACTACTTTATGAATTACTTTGGACATCAGTTAGAATGAAGTTAAAATTCACTTAGCGTTGCCATGTAATAAATGAAAGCACATATTTTACTTGATAAAAAAATAGCAAAAGGTAGAGTTGAATTCATGTTACAAGTTCATAGTAGAAATGCCTATCCTGAATGAGGTTAGGTACTTTCAATTAGCAATGTAATAACCCATTAGTGTATTTTTGACTGCTGTATTTTAAAATAATATTTCCTGCTTTGTCATTACTTTGTGTATCTTGTTTCTTTCAAAATGCCAGGAGAAGAAGGCTAAGGTGATGACCTTCCCTACATCCATAATTGTAGATGTATTTGGACTCCACAGTTGGATCCAGAACAACAACTCATGTAACAATGGTGTTTTCAGATGTTACGGGGCCGCTTGGCCCCATACTGAAAACAACCAAATCATCCCCTGCCGGGATGACCCCGTCATGCCGTATCAGATGTGCCGGGGGATCCTGGTGGGGAATCTGGGAGGGGGCAGGGCCCTGCGGCACAATGTGCGGCCGCATGGCCCTGCCCCCTCCATGCTCCCCACCGCCCCCCCACTGCGGGCGGGCGGCGGGGCCAATGCGGCCACAGCATCTGACTGAAATCGCCACGGCCCGGGATCCCGCCGGTGATCCCGGGCCATGGCGCCCGACCAGACGTGATTTTTTTTTGGTCCCCGCCGGGGATCACTTTCACCACGCTTCCCAGGAAATTTCCACGGCTAGCCCGGGAAGCGTGGTTGAAAATGACCCCATGTGGGTATTGACCGTGGTGAACATCTGGCAGCCGCCAAACAGATGTTTGAGGCACAGTGACCACAGGTGGGTATTCACCGTGGTTCACTGTGATCTCGTAACGTCTGAAAATACCCAATACTTCATGATGACCTCTGAATAACATTCTCTTCAAAAATAAGTAGCTGAAGTGAACTCATTTGTTTTTTATCACTAGATGCAGAGACTGCTCCCAAGTTAGTCATATGTGAGTCCATGAAGCCATATCTGATTGGTTTGGTCCAGGTGGACATAGAACCTGGAAATGAAAGAAAGGATGCTCTAGACTAGACATGTTTTTAGATGAGACATTATTTTCATGGGAGAGCAATAAACCCCACAAGTTACCTGCATGTGTAAACTAGGATGTTTTCAGACGTTACGCGGTCCCGATTCACCACAGTGGATTCCCAGAGGTGGGGAACCGAACAAACCCCCCCCCCCCATGGTCAAGGAGAGCCCCAAACAGACGTGACGGGATCGGGACTATGGCAGGGAATCGGGCCGCCAGACCACGGCCTGGGGCAGCACAACAGACATGATGCCGATCCCCGGCCATGGTCAAAACACCCACAAGGCACCAGGAAGGGGCGGCACACAGACATGGCTGGCGGAGGGCAAACAAAGCCAAAAGCACCTACAGGGAATGCCCACACAAGGGAAATGGGAAGGGAGGGGGGAGAGGGAGGAGAGCCGCCGAGGTACCACACACAACAGGCACAGAGACAACGAGGGCACAGTGAAACACACAGCACAAACACATGCCCAGGCCCAAACACACCCATACAGGAAAGGAAGGGAAGGGGGGGACACAGTGGGACAGACAACACACATGGCACAATGGGCACAGGGGGGAGGGGGCAGAGGAACAGGGAAGAGGGGGGGGAATGCCCTAGGGGCAGGGCCGGGCACAGGGAATGGAAGGCAGGCCCCCAACAACAGCACAGCCTGCACGGGCACCCCCACAACTACACAGTTAGTCCTGGAATGGGGGGACCTCGAAAGGTCAGGGTACAGGCACGGGGAGGCCACGCAGAACGGGCAGCATCCCGGGCACGGTCCAGGAGGCACACACGGACCCCAGTTGCCGGTGAGGCTGCCATGGAGGGGAGGCAGGAGAGCTGGAGCCATGCAGCTGGTCCAAAGGCACATACACCCCCCCCCCAGGATGTAGCCAGGAGGTGCAGTCTAGGGGCCCCAGAACCCCAAGATCAGACAGGCAGCCGGGGGAGGGGGGTCCTGAGGTGCACGAGGGAGTGCAGGCAGACGAGGATGGTCAGCAACACCCAGAGGAGCCGGGTGGTGCCTTGGAGAGCCGGACCCGGACACTGGAGAAGGCAGTCACAGAGGAGAACAACGGTTGCAGAGGCAGATGGGGAGGGCGGTGGGGCCCCAGAGCCACAGGCAAGGGTAGCGCAACCCTGGGAAGCAGTCAGCACGTCAGCACAGCTGGGACATCAAGGAGGGAGCAGGCAGCGGACCACGACACCAGGGCAGAGGCGGAAGCTCACAGCGGGGCCAGAAACCAGGGTCTGGAAGGCACAGGGGGACTCACAGTCAGCTGCAGGGGGCCACATGGGGGCCAGGGACCGAGTGGCCTGCCAGGTGAATGAAGTGCGGCCAATGAAGCATACCCCGGCGGTACTCCAGCATGGACATGTGGTGGGTGACCAGGTAGTACGCCTCAAATGGATCCTGTATGGAGAGTCTCAACTTCACATAGGAAGGGGACCACACACCCGACAGCACCACCAGCTCCACCAAGGTGGGCTCCGACAAGCAGAAGTCAGCAGCGGGGGGTCATGGAAGGTGACCGAGCTCCAACAGCCAGTGATAGACTGCCCCATGAGAAAGCTAGCCCCGTGAACGCAGCAAAAGTAGGACACGGCCAAGGCAGGGCCTCCCTCCGCCAGACAGACTGTGCAGGTGGCCAGGTTGCACACGGAGAGGGTGGACACGGTCTCCACCACAGACCACCCCACATGCGAGCACCTCATCTCTGGAATGTGCCCATCAGGAAAGGGAACCAGCCCCAGCATCTCAGCATGCAGCCGGCAATCGCGGGCACTCACCTCATAGCCAAAGTAATGAATGCCAGAGCTCAGGCTCGCATAGGCACCCGGCAGGCTGTCCAGGCAGCTCAGGAGCAATTGCATGGCCGGGGTATGCCACAGGTCGCACAGGGCCATGGTCTCATGGAAGGTCCACGTATGGCGGGGTCCCATGGAGGCTGGGAGCTGGGAGCCCACTGGAAGCACAGCCAGCCATGGTCCAGCAAGCCAGGGGAACTAACACCATGAAAAGGGGGGCCCACATTCCCCAGAGGGGTGGGAGGGGACGCAGGGGAGCCCCAAGGTCAAGCGATAAGGCCACAGGCCACAACAAAGCATGACAAACAAGCGAGGTGTGGGGTGTGGACCCAGCACAGCTGCAGGAACCAAGCACACAGACAGGAAAGCCAACACACTAATCAGGCCAGTGAGGACACAATGTTGCCAACACAGAGAGGTGCGGGGTGATGACAGCAGTAATGCAGCTGCCGCCAGTACACCTGGGCTCATGCTGGTCTGTGTGCAAGGCCCCATGCAGGGGCAGCAGGTGCACCCAATGAGCCGCCCCCACTGCCCCGGAGTCACCCGGGCCAACTGAGGGGGGGCACCCCGGGCCTACACAGGTGCCCCCACCCAGTCATCAGGTCACGACCCAGGGGCAGGCCTACATGTGGCCAAGACTATAATGGGGCCAGCTGCACCCCAACCGGGCCACCCGGCATCATGGAGCGAGGCTAGTTTGGCGCCTGCGGGATGCACCTAGCGCTCTGTGCCGAATGGTACCACTCGCACACCAATCAGCTGTGCCTCCTGACCGCAGAGGTGCACCTGGGCGCCTGCCTGTGGGTTGGCATGGCCTGGAGTGAGGTT
This sequence comes from Sphenodon punctatus, assembly GCA_003113815.1. Lineage (NCBI taxonomy): Eukaryota > Metazoa > Chordata > Lepidosauria > Sphenodontia > Sphenodontidae > Sphenodon > Sphenodon punctatus. The sequence goes on along the minus strand of QEPC01010544.1, from coordinate 43,797 downwards.
AAGGCCTGGAGAGCACACCACAGCTGCAGGTGCTCCCTAAACTGGCTCCGGGCTCAGCGGGTGTCCGGGGCGGACCGGCAGGCCCTGATCGGGGGCCGGAACAGGGCCGCTGTGCTGCGTGAGGCAGCCATGCACCTCCAATGGTGGAGGGAAACCATGGGGTGTGCTGCCCAGCTCGCAATGCCCATTGCCCGGTGGGTATGGGTCACGGAGCGGGCACAGGGGTGGTGGTCCCGGGCGCTGACTCAGTGGGACGAGGCCACCTGGAGGGCACACTTTAGGATGGAGAGGCACACCCTACTGCAGCTTGCAGAGCTGCTCATGCCCTGGCTGGAGCGACTGCACACCCCCATGAGGACCCCCATCCCCATGGTGCAGCGGGTGGCCATCAGGGTCTGGGCCCTCGCAACGCCTGACTCCTGCTGGTCCATCTCGCAGCACTTCAGTGTCGGGGTGAGCACCGTTGCCTGTATCCTCTGGGATGTCTGTGAGGCTGTAGAGGGCATTCTCCTGGACCAGCTGGTGGACCAGGAGGCCGTGATGGCCAGCTTCATGGCTGGAGGGTTCACCAACTGCATAGGCACCATGGACGGCACCCACATAGAGATCCTCCGCCCCTCCACTGGAGAGGCCGCGGAGTATGTTAACAGACACGGATACCACTCCCTGCAGCTGCAGGCTGTTGTGGATCACCGGGGGTGGTTCATAGACATCTTCACAGGCAACTCTGGGCACAGTCATGATGCCCGGATCATGACCATCTCCCCCTTCTATGTCCAGATGTACCACGGGGACTTTGAGGACATGGGGATGACCTGGATTGAGGGGGTGCCAATGCCCCTCTGTATCCTGGGGGACCCGGCCTATCCCCTCACCCTGTGGCTGATGAAGGTGTACCCGGTTGCCAGGTCCCTGGTGCAGGCGCTGTACAATTCCCGCCTGTGTGCAAGCCGGACTGTGGTCGAGCAGGCTTTCAAGGCCCTCAAGCAGTGCTGGAGGATCCTCGCTGGCTGGCTGGATTATATGCTGGAGACCTCAGCTCTGGTGATAGGTGCCTTCTGTGTGCTGCACAATGTGTGTGAGACCGATGGGGCAGCCCTCAAATACCCCATGCTTCGTCGACCTCCTGGACCTGTGCCTCTGTACGTGAACGCGGACAACCTGAGGGAGTACCGGTACGCCAAGCACATCCATGTCGCCCTGGCCAGGCATATCAGCGTGACAGCGTTAAACCCCGGACACACCACCCTGCCCCCCCCGGCTCCCTGGGTGAACCCCTCTATGGCCATTGGTCTGCCCCTACCCACGGGCCCAGGAACAGACTGAAGGAGACAGTAGTGGTGCCCTGACTTTTATTCACTCACCCACGTACATGTGCCCCCTACACCACCACCACAACTACCCCCCACCATGCAGGTTCCGTGCCCCCCTCAGACCACTCTCCCCCTTCCCCCCCTTCCCCCCATCCCCTGCATCTCTTGGGCTTCCCCCTTGGCTGCCCTGTGGGTGCTGCTGAGCTCTGGGAGCTCCCCCCCCCCCGCTGTCCGTGTCCCCCACGGTGTCCTGGGAGGCCTTGGTGTCTGGAGGGGCAGGCGGTGGTGGGAGGGAGGGAGGACCCAGGGCCTGAGGGCCCCCCTGGGTGGCTGATCCCTCCAGAGGCCTACAGGGACTGGGAGGCAGATGCGCAGCCCCAGCTGGCATGGCGGCAGTTTGGGAGGTGGTGGGGGCACCAAGGGGCCAGGCATCGGGGCCTGGGAAGGCAGGGTGCCTGGTGGGGTGGCTGCCATCACATAGGCACTCATGGTGCCAGCGTGCAGCAGCAGCGAGGTCCCGATGTCATGGGACCTATCCATTTTTGCAGAGTGCTCCTGCACCATCCCCTCGATGGTCTGTTCCAGCCGCCCAAATGCTTCCACCTGCCTGCTGTGCTCCCAGCGCTCCCGCCTTTGTTCCAGGTGCACCTCTGCCTAGAGCCTCTGGTCCTTTGCCTCCGCCTGTTGCAGGGATCGCTCAGTGGCTGCCTCCATGCGATCCACGGCCGCTATCATCTTCTCCCCCTGTTCTGTGGTGGAGCGGACTATGTCCTCCACCTGCTCCTCCCTCCAGCGCCATACCCGTGCCCAGTGCTCCCTCATCTGTTGTGCTGGGGGCATGGCCCCAGGTTGCTGGGGCCCCTCGGGCTGCCCTGTAGAGTACACAGATGGTGGTGGTTAGTCCCATTGCTTGGCCACCCCCCGGCCAGGGACATGGCTGGGGGTGTGTGTGGGCCCTCCCAGGTTGCTGGCTGCCCCCCAGATTTCCCCAGCACCCTGCCCCCCCACCCCCTCCCTGCGTGACCTGGTTCCCCATCCCGGCCTCCCTGGGCCCCCCCTCTTTGCCGGCGTGCCTCACCTGGGTCCTCCAGCTACTGCCGGGGATGTTCCCCACCAGCCTCCTTGCCCTCCTGTCTCTGGTGCTGGGCTGTGCATTCCCTGTGGGGATATTGGGGGGTTGGGTGGAGGAGGGTTGTAGGTGTGCCCAGGCAGGCCCCCGGGCCCCTGTTCAGTGGTCTGGGGTGTCTGAGGTGGATGGGCCTGCCCCCTGGCTGGGCCCCTCCCCCACTTGCCCCTGGTTCATCTCCCCTTCCACCTGCTCGCTTACCCTCAATGTCTGTCTCCAATTCCTCCGAGGCCGGCCCCTCCGTGTAGCTGGGGTCCCTCATTGACCATTGGTTGAGGGTGACCAGTGTGCCGGCCTCGGAGTTGTCCTGCCAGGGGGTGGGGGCTCTCTGGGCTGGTGCTTGGGGGGGTTGATGGTACCAAAGGTCCCTGGGTGTTCCTCCTGGAGGCAGGGGGACCTGGAGTCGGTGCCTTCTTGGGGGGTGGCGAGGGGAGGGGGTACATCAGCTCGCTCCCTGCCCTGGACCACGGCACTCCCCACGAGTCATGGGGCTACTATTGAGCCCTTCATTTGCAGTATGCGGTCCAGGGCATAATAGTAGGGGGCAGTCCCTCCATGCCCGGACCGCCAGTTGTTGTCCCGAATGGTCTTGTACCCCCTCTTGAGTTCCTTGGCATTCAATCGGCACTGTGCCACAGTCCTGTGNGGACCCCCATCCCCATGGTGCAGCGGGTGGCCATCAGGGTCTGGGCCCTCGCAACGCCTGACTCCTGCTGGTCCATCTCGCAGCACTTCAGTGTCGGGGTGAGCACCGTTGCCTGTATCCTCTGGGATGTCTGTGAGGCTGTAGAGGGCATTCTCCTGGACCAGCTGGTGGACCAGGAGGCCGTGATGGCCAGCTTCATGGCTGGAGGGTTCACCAACTGCATAGGCACCATGGACGGCACCCACATAGAGATCCTCCGCCCCTCCACTGGAGAGGCCGCGGAGTATGTTAACAGACACGGATACCACTCCCTGCAGCTGCAGGCTGTTGTGGATCACCGGGGGTGGTTCATAGACATCTTCACAGGCAACTCTGGGCACAGTCATGATGCCCGGATCATGACCATCTCCCCCTTCTATGTCCAGATGTACCACGGGGACTTTGAGGACATGGGGATGACCTGGATTGAGGGGGTGCCAATGCCCCTCTGTATCCTGGGGGACCCGGCCTATCCCCTCACCCTGTGGCTGATGAAGGTGTACCCGGTTGCCAGGTCCCTGGTGCAGGCGCTGTACAATTCCCGCCTGTGTGCAAGCCGGACTGTGGTCGAGCAGGCTTTCAAGGCCCTCAAGCAGTGCTGGAGGATCCTCGCTGGCTGGCTGGATTATATGCTGGAGACCTCAGCTCTGGTGATAGGTGCCTTCTGTGTGCTGCACAATGTGTGTGAGACCGATGGGGCAGCCCTCAAATACCCCATGCTTTGTCGACCTCCTGGACCTGTGCCTCTGTACGTGAACGCGGACAACCTGAGGGAGTACCGGTACGCCAAGCACATCCATGTCGCCCTGGCCAGGCATATCAGCGTGACAGCGTTAAACCCCGGACACACCACCCTGCCCCCCCCGGCTCCCTGGGTGAACCCCTCTATGGCCATTGGTCTGCCCCTACCCACGGGCCCAGGAACAGACTGAAGGAGACAGTAGTGGTGCCCTGACTTTTATTCACTCACCCACGTACATGTGCCCCCTACACCACCACCACAACTACCCCCCACCATGCAGGTTCCGTGCCCCCCTCAGACCACTCTCCCCCTTCCCCCCCTTCCCCCCATCCCCTGCATCTCTTGGGCTTCCCCCTTGGCTGCCCTGTGGGTGCTGCTGAGCTCTGGGAGCTCCCCCCCCCCCGCTGTCCGTGTCCCCCACGGTGTCCTGGGAGGCCTTGGTGTCTGGAGGGGCAGGCGGTGGTGGGAGGGAGGGAGGACCCAGGGCCTGAGGGCCCCCCTGGGTGGCTGATCCCTCCAGAGGCCTACAGGGACTGGGAGGCAGATGCGCAGCCCCAGCTGGCATGGCGGCAGTTTGGGAGGTGGTGGGGGCACCAAGGGGCCAGGCATCGGGGCCTGGGAAGGCAGGGTGCCTGGTGGGGTGGCTGCCATCACATAGGCACTCATGGTGCCAGCGTGCAGCAGCAGCGAGGTCCCGATGTCATGGGACCTATCCATTTTTGCAGAGTGCTCCTGCACCATCCCCTCGATGGTCTGTTCCAGCCGCCCAAATGCTTCCACCTGCCTGCTGTGCTCCCAGCGCTCCCGCCTTTGTTCCAGGTGCACCTCTGCCTAGAGCCTCTGGTCCTTTGCCTCCGCCTGTTGCAGGGATCGCTCAGTGGCTGCCTCCATGCGATCCACGGCCGCTATCATCTTCTCCCCCTGTTCTGTGGTGGAGCGGACTATGTCCTCCACCTGCTCCTCCCTCCAGCGCCATACCCGTGCCCAGTGCTCCCTCATCTGTTGTGCTGGGGGCATGGCCCCAGGTTGCTGGGGCCCCTCGGGCTGCCCTGTAGAGTACACAGATGGTGGTGGTTAGTCCCATTGCTTGGCCACCCCCCGGCCAGGGACATGGCTGGGGGTGTGTGTGGGCCCTCCCAGGTTGCTGGCTGCCCCCCAGATTTCCCCAGCACCCTGCCCCCCCACCCCCTCCCTGCGTGACCTGGTTCCCCATCCCGGCCTCCCTGGGCCCCCCCTCTTTGCCGGCGTGCCTCACCTGGGTCCTCCAGCTACTGCCGGGGATGTTCCCCACCAGCCTCCTTGCCCTCCTGTCTCTGGTGCTGGGCTGTGCATTCCCTGTGGGGATATTGGGGGGTTGGGTGGAGGAGGGTTGTAGGTGTGCCCAGGCAGGCCCCCGGGCCCCTGTTCAGTGGTCTGGGGTGTCTGAGGTGGATGGGCCTGCCCCCTGGCTGGGCCCCTCCCCCACTTGCCCCTGGTTCATCTCCCCTTCCACCTGCTCGCTTACCCTCAATGTCTGTCTCCAATTCCTCCGAGGCCGGCCCCTCCGTGTAGCTGGGGTCCCTCATTGACCATTGGTTGAGGGTGACCAGTGTGCCGGCCTCGGAGTTGTCCTGCCAGGGGGTGGGGGCTCTCTGGGCTGGTGCTTGGGGGGGTTGATGGTACCAAAGGTCCCTGGGTGTTCCTCCTGGAGGCAGGGGGACCTGGAGTCGGTGCCTTCTTGGGGGGTGGCGAGGGGAGGGGGTACATCAGCTCGCTCCCTGCCCTGGACCACGGCACTCCCCACGAGTCATGGGGCTACTATTGAGCCCTTCATTTGCAGTATGCGGTCCAGGGCATAATAGTAGGGGGCAGTCCCTCCATGCCCGGACCGCCAGTTGTTGTCCCGAATGGTCTTGTACCCCCTCTTGAGTTCCTTGGCATTCAATCGGCACTGTGCCACAGTCCTGTGATGCCCTGCCACCTCCATTTCCTGCACGATCTCCCGGAACATGTGTTCATTGCGCTGATTGAGCGCGAGGTCCAGTTGATGCTCCAGGGTCCCCCAGATGCGAATAAACTCCTGGGTCTTCCTGAGCCCCCATTGCCCCCCTCTGTGATAGGGCCATCTCCCCTGTGGTCCCTCAAGTTCCTCCTCCTCCTCCTCCTGCTCCTCCTCCTCTGCCTTGGCTGCACCTATCTCCTCCGGGGGCTCGGGCTCCCGGGCCTGTTTCCATGTCTGTGGGACATAGGGGGTTGGTTGGTTGCTGTTCTGCCCCTGTCCCATGGCCCGCCCCCAGCCTTCACTTCCTGCCGGCCGGCTGGCCCTCCCCCATGGGTGCCCCTGTGACACCAGGTCCCCTCCCCTTCTGTCCCCTTACCTGTTTCTGGGGTGCCTTGTCCCCCAGCCCGGTTGTTGTCCCCGGGGTGGCCCATCCCGGCGGCTGCTGCTGCTGCTGTCCCTCCACCTCCTCCACGTGCAGCACAACCACCACTTCCTCCTCCTCCTCCTCCTCCTCCTCTTCCTCAGTTCTCTTGGTCGCCGCTCTCCTCTCCGTTCCACCTCGCTCCATCCTGCCACATTTCCCTGCTGCTGTGTGCCCTTTAAATCTCACTCTGCGGCCTGTGTTGTTGCTGGTTGCCTGGCAGCAACGTTGCATGCTTTGTCCCCGGCTGGGAATAATTTTGCTTGCTTCCGGCTGGTGGTTGCCATTCAGATGTTACTTTTTATTGTTTCCTGTTGGGAATCACATTGACCACGCTTTCGGTGATGGTCCAGGCTGGAGGTCCAGAAGTGTGGTTGATTTTGACCCCTGGTGGGTATTGACTGTGGTGAACATCTGGGGGCTGCTGAACAGACGTTCAGCGTACTTTGGCCCCACCGCGGGATTGAGTGTGGTTCACTGTGGTTGACTGTGATCTCATAACATCTGAAAATACCCCTACTCTCCTGCAAGATTTATGGAAATGCCCACATATTAATGTGCATCCAGAAACCCTAGAAAGAGGGCTTCCAAGTGTACATTTGAAAACTCCTACAAGACTCGCACAAATTGCTTGTCATGAGCATCCAAAAATGCCCTGATGCGATTCTTGCAGGAGTTTCCCATGAGGATCCGACATTGCAATCCTGTGATCCCCTAGGGGTGTGCATGTCTTTTCGTTATATCAGTAACAAAGTTTGTTGTTTTAGTTAGTTATTGCAACAACAAAAAAGACAAAAAAAATCAATCAATAACAATAACAAAAGTCATTATTGATTTTGTTATTGCCTAGCAGTCTGGCAGGTGTTTTTTTTTTTTTTAGGGAAATATGGTGAGGGGAGGGGGGAACAGACATCTCTGAGCCAGAAACAGTGTTGAACTCTTGAACTGGGCCTGTGATGGGAGGGGAAGGACCTGATGGTTGCAATTGCTGGCCAATGAGCAGTGGGTCCAAGACAGTTGAATGGTACCCTGTGATTGCTCAGTGCCTCCTGCCCCCCAGAACCAATCAGGGGAGCTCTGTGGGAGGGTACTGCAACCCTTTATACTGCAGGGCTGGGATGCTTGACTGGTTCTGTGTTAGCTATTGCTCTGTTAGGGCGCATTGCAGAATCTGCTGTTGCTTGCACTAAAATCCTTCTATATATATCTGTACTACCTTACCTTACCAATCCTTACTCCTTACATGTTGCCTTTTTCCTTCCCCTGCCTGTCTCCCCCCCATACACACATATATAGAGAAAGCTATTGGTATTATATATATATAATATATATATATATACATTAGATGATAGATATAGAATAGAGATAGATTAGAGATAGTGGATATACCTCTGAGTTTTCCTTTTCCCTTCCCGTCTTTCTCCCCGTCTATATTATATAGATATTAGTTGTGTGTGTATATATATATATACTTTGTTATATATATATAACTGGAGAGGGTCCTGTGATGCATAGCTTCTTCCTGGGCTGGTAAGTTAAAAGGAAAAAAAGCTGGGGATGCTCAGAAGGGCCTGAATGGTATATACACAATATCCAGTTTTTATTTTTAAATATATATACTT
>QEPC01010543.1:854327-875864 GCA_003113815.1 Sphenodon punctatus | reverse complement strand
AATGGCCACACTCTTTATTAAGATAAAGGAAAGAGGAAAGGGGGATACTCACCCCTTTATCATGGAGTCCAGATCATTAACAACATTAACGATGCTAACCTTGGGCTGGGGGCGTCTCAGGATTGCAGTCCATTAATTAATTACTTTAAAACCTTATCCCCTCCTTTCCCCCTGATGGCATAAGCCCCTGGGAGGTAAGGTTGATTTAGCCCCATTTAAGGTGACTTATCGTAAATGTTGTGGGGATGCCCTCAGGTGTCCTAGCACCTTGGGCATAATGCAGCCCAAATCATGGGATGAACAGCTGCACTGGCTGCACCCAGCCATTACTCAGCATTACATTCCCTATCTCTTAAGGAGATGCTTACTAATTACATAACTCAAACCTATTACCTAACTTAATACAACCTGGACCCACGCCACTAAGAACTACCAGACTGTGTGAGATTGGTTCACTCCCTCTCTCCTCTCCTTACGAAGTGCTTTAACAAGATCTCTCAGGTACACCTGCATACCCAGGTCAGATAGATGAACTACATCCACCGAATACAACTCAGGCTTGAAATATCAAATCTCACAGTGAGTTATCATGTGACCCCCCCTGAGTATGCAGCCACCTTTCCATAAGTTTATTTACCTTTCTCCTGCCTTAGTCTAACTTTCCTGGTCTGTTCGCCCACTTCCAAAACCACTTTTCTAACATTTGGGTCCATATAACTAACACCCCAGGGAATAATTCCATTATCCGCTTAATGTCCTTTCTCATCCAAATCAATAGTTCCATTCCCTTAACCCACTCTATGTTGTTCTCCCCTAAATGAATCACAACAACATCAGCATGCCATTGACTTAGCACTGCATGGACCATAGGCATCAGTTGCTCCCATCACATTCCCAGCCTTCCAATCCACACTAACTCTGCCTTTTCGCCGAGTCCCAGCTGAGACCCCNCACCCTTTTTATCAGTGTTAGTGTCTATTTGAAAAACACCATAGCAAAATAAATATGATTATTGTTGTTGTTCAAATTTCAAAACAGATCTGAGATGAAAGTTAAGCTTCTCTAATCTAATCTTAACCTTATTTTATCTTATCTAGTCCAACATCTGTCTGTAATGCTGTAGACAGAGAGCATCCTACCTTGGAGGAGGGTGCAGGGCCAGCCTTAGGATTTGCAGGGCCTAAGGGCAAAAATAAAATGTGGTGCCCCTCAGTAAGCAGCCACCATGGGGATTAAGAGTCTTAGGCAGGGAGAGGACCCTGCAGGCATAGCCTGTACTGGGCCACAGAACCATTGGTCATGAGTCTACCGGGACTGGCCTCCCAGCAGGAGCCCTCCCACCGTGGGATCTGAGCCATGGCCACTAAAAGTCCTGTTTAAGACTAGTCTTGGGAAGGGGTTGGACTAGATAATCCTGGAGGTCCCTTTAAGCCCTACAATTCTGTCATTCTGTGAATCTTGCCTTTGCAGGCAATATCAGCTTGGCAAGAAGAACTGGAAAAAACGATCAGACTTGTAGCAAGATTAGACAATGCTGCAATGGGTCACAGAATTGGAAATCAGCATAGAAAATAGTTGGGAAATAACAATAGGAAACGGATACCTAGAAAGAAAATTGTATCAAGGGCTGGAAATTTGAATGAATGGATCCATGTTGGCATTTCCAAGCCCCACACATAAAGGGTGGAAATTTGAAACAGAAATTAAAAGTAGAATTGCCCTTTTGATAGCAGAAATCACAAAACTCAACAGAAGAAATGAGAAATGCATCTCAGTTGCATCCAAGGTAAAATATCTAAGGGATTTTGTTTTCAAGAACCCTGTATGGATCTGAAAAAACACACTTTAACATTAGCAACAGAACAAAGAATACAAGAATTTGAATTCAGAGGTCTTCAATGATCCCCATGGATACCATGTATTGCACATAGGACTGACCTTTCTGTTAAGGAAGAGGTAGCTTCAATAATTGGATCCCATGAGGATCTAACCACAGACAGAAGCGGAAATGGTTTGGCCATATGATGAACAACAGGTCTGACAAACACAATTCTGCAAGGAACAATTTAAAAGGCAAGGGAGAGGGTCTGCCAGAGACAAATTAGCACCGAAACATCACGATCCAGATGGAAATATCAGGTGCAGAGCCTCTCTCAGCTACAAGAGACTAGTGGAGGGAGATGGTCAATGCCTAGGAATAGCTCAGTAATGAAGTATGTAGACATAGACTAATCAATTAAGATCCTTGTTGGCAACAGTGAAGTAGATGACATCGGAATCAGGTTCACTGGAGTTATTTTGTTATAATATTTTCCTTGTTTTTACATCGTGTATAGTATTTTGTGGCAGCAATAAGGGGTGAAATACTAGGGATGGGCAAACAGAACGCAGTTCGGATGTTCTGTTGTTTGGTTTGAAACCCGAGTTCGGGTTAAATGGTTAGGTTCAGCTGAGTTCGGTTTGGCCGAACTTGGCCGAACATTCAAAAATAGCAAAAGTGAAAGCGAAAGCGAAACCGAAATGAAATTGAACTAGAAACCTAATTTTCGGCCCTAGAAAGACGTTTTTCCTGCCTCCGAACTCATCCGAACACGACCGAACTGTTTGGTCATTCGAGAGTTCAATTCTGACATCCGAACATCCGAACCCCGTTCGCCCATCCCTATGAAATACTGGAGCCATTTGGAAAATTCACAATGACTTCATTATTTTCTCAGTTATACCAGATACACTGAACAGAATTCAATACCAGGACTGAAATCATTGATGAATTTTTCCCATTGATAGGATTGCAACCATGTAGTTGAAAGCAGAATTTTGCAGAAGATTTACAGTTTTGGCCTCACCCTGTAAAATATTTTGTATCAAAAATAGGGATGGTTGTTTTTCAGTGTACTTTTAAAATTAATTTTACTTCTAAAATGTTATATTTTAAAAAACCAATACTTTTATAGAGGTGCCATATTGCCTCTATAGTTAAAAAGTGAGACTGAGATTTTGTTGTTTCTCCCCCTATACTTAACAGAGCAGTTTTCAGCCACTGTACTTACTGGTTTTCAAAACTTTTGCAGCCAAATGTGCCTTTGTTAAGCACCCTTGCATGGCTCTAGAATGCTTGAAAATTCAAGCACAGTGGATACTAATCGCTAGTGCAACTTTCAGAATAATCCAAACTTTTAATCAAAAGTTATGGATATTTGAAGACATTGTTACTCTCAGTGGGGACTTTTCTTAAGTTGCACATGTGTGATTTACAAATCATAACCCCTAAAAGCTGATCCATGCCACTTCCTGCCTGCTCACCCACTCAGTATCTAGCCCCCTTGGTGCCGTGGCAGCAGAAGGAGAGGAGGGAGGAACTTATACTGCCCTCCTCCTACACACACACACACACACACACACACACACCCACCACTTGACCACTGAGCCTGGGATGAGGCAGAAGGATCCAAGCCTCCCTAACTACAAAGAGCCCCTGGGCAGGGGATCCTTACAGCCCGGGTCGCCACTGAGTGTCTTACCTAGGGCTGCCAGGGGTCTGCGGTCCGCTCTGTTTTTACTGAGGCAGGGTGTACGGCTCCAACTCCTTCCCAACAGGGCTCAGAAAATAGCATTGTTTGGGCCCTGCAGAACTCTGGAGTTCCTCCTTGCCACCACCGCTGCCTGAACCTTCCTCACTGGGCTGTATAGAGGAAGTGGGTGGGGACCTCCCCACAGAAGCAGCCTGTGAGGCAAGGAGAATCCCTGGACTGGCCTTGCTAATGGACAGCATGGGAAGACCCCATCTCTCCTCCTCCTGGACTGTGGATGGTGTCTCCCTCAGGGGACTGACAGGATGCAGTGGGAGGGAACTCCTCACCTGGCCCTGTTTCCTACCAGCCCAACCCAGCTGATCATATGCATCAAAGGTGGGAGCTTCAGTTCTGGTTCGTGGCAGCCACGACAGGCAGGGTCTCCATGCTGCTCCTCTCCTGCCTCCTGGGTTGGCCAGTACCTGATCCCAGCTGGGTGGGCAGCCATCCAGGTAGCCAGATGACGGGAGAGTTCCCCCCTCCTCCATGAGCATGTGAGAAAGAGATGTGTGAGTCAGAGTGTCTGAGTGNCTGGACGTACCGAGGCATCTGCAACAGGGGGATCAGCAGCTGAGCCAGAAGCTCCCTTTTCCCCCCGAGTTGCCCCGCCTCAGCAATGCCAACCACAGCAGCTGCCAGCTGCTGAATCATATTCACACATCTCCCTAGTTTCTCCTGCAGGGACAAAAGCAGCGGACTGCTCTCCTCTCCCTGACCAGGCTCACCAAATGACACACCTAGTCTTGCATCAGCTCCCCTGACCCTTGGAGGGCACCTTGCTGGATCCGGCTTCCTCCTGGAATTACCTTGCCCCTTCAGGGTATGTTTATCTGGATCCCTTGGCATGATTCACCCACAAAAACAGCGCAAGAAATGGGGGAGGGGATCCTTTCCTTCAGAGACTGTACCAACCCACAGGACCTCCCAAAAGGGGCAACAAAACCTCCCTTCTCCCCTGCATCGCTGGAGCCCACTACAGAAGCTCACAGCAGCCCTCCACCCAGGGCACTCACAATGCTACTAACCCCCCTACCTGCACCTTTAAAAGTTCCACTGCCTCCAACCAAGATCCTAGATCCAGATCAGTTCACCACCATACCTGTATCCTCTCTCAAAGGATCCTCAATCAAAGCAGATCACTGGTTCTTCTCCATGCTCTCTGAAGACTGAGAGCAGGGAGATCAGTTTCACCCTTCCCCAGGAGGAAGTCTCTTTACAGGAGAGTTCCTTCACGCTGAAACTCCAGGGGTGTCTTTTGTCATAACGCTGTTCAGTGCTCTGTAACACAGTGTCCTACCATTACAGTGTTTAGACATACTGTCAACACAGTGTTCACCCCAAACACTGGAAGTGAACAACTGCCAGGTCTTGACAGTTTAGTCAGTGTTTGGGGTGAACACTGTGTTGACCATATGTCTAAACCCTGTACTGGTAGGACACTGTGTTACAGAACACCGAACAGCGTTATGTCTAAAGACACCACTAGTTGCTAGGACAACCTCACGGAGCTCTCCCCGCTGGTTCAGAGCCACCATCTTTTTCCTTTGCAGCCCTGGATTGTATCCTTACTCTTCCTCCAAAAGGGAGGGAGTAGGGATGTGTGAACAGAACGGGATTCGGATGTTCGGCTGTTTGGTTCAAAAATTGAGTTCAGGTTTGGTCATTCGGTTTGGCAGAGTTTGGACCTGCTGCGATCCTTGGGGCACTCCAGGGATGCCCAGGGGTGCCCGTGGCAGCATGGCAGGCTGTCAGAGACCCAGCAGCAGCAGCAAAGACCAGGAAGGCTTGGCACTTGGCACCGCGGGTTTCCCGGACATTGCAGGCTGGCAGGCCTCCAGTTCTGCATGCTCTGTGCTGGCTGGGTTCTCCATTTCTAGTTGCCATCATGGCTGGCTGGCTGGCTGGCTGGCTGGCCAAGTGAATCACCACCAGGCAAGGCTATGTGACCAATTTGCAGAAGAGTTGGTTGAGATCTGGTGATTAGGATGCCAGCCTGCAATGTCCAGCNCAATCAGAAGAGTATCGTCTGCGTAAAGTAAGGCTTGCACCTTCCTGTTCCCTATCTGTGGGGTGTCCACCTCGGTCAAATAGGCAGGGAGATAATTCAAAAAAATGTTAAACAAAGAAGGCTCCACAAGGCAACCCTGTCTCATCCCCCTATTCACCTTTACTCCCCGTGTCAAGGCACCTGCCCTTGTGTACTTCACCTGTAGCGTATTATCATCATGAAGTCGTGTTATCAGAAGTCGGAGTCTCGGCTCCATCTGCAGAGGCCGCAGTTTAGCCCACAACCGGTCTCTACAGATGGAGTCAAAAGCCATCCTCAGGTCCACAAAGCACAGGTAAAGCCTCAAACCCTGGCCAAGAGTTTTCTTCACCAAATGGGAAAGTACCAGGGCGTGATCCACCATAGGACAGCCCCTTTGGAACACAGCCTGATCAGACATAATCACATCATTACTCTCCAACCAGCCCTGCAACCTGACCAATAAAAGTCTGGTATAGAGCTTACCTATTATGCTGAGAAGACTTATTGACCGATAATTCCCTGGGTCCCGTGGGTCTCCCTTCTTAAAAATGGGGACCACTATACTATTAACCCATGACCTTGGAATCCTACCTGTGGTGTTAATATAAGTAAAGACAGAAGCTAACAGTCCAGCCCACCACTCATGAGTCTCCTTCGATTGTTCCACCAGTACTTGGTCCACCCCCACCACCTTCCCACTTTTACATTGGGCAATCAATTCCAAGATTTCTAATTCACTGACCAGTGGCCAGTGAGGAACAGAATCAAAATCCTCAGCATAAGACCCACTAGGGGGTATCACTACTGGCGAGTAAATGAACTCGTAAAACCTCTCCCATATCATTGGACATAAAACTACTGAGGCCATGACATCTCCCCCCCAGTCGCATCTCACGAATACATCCCCCAAATTGGGTTGAATTCCCAAATCTTGAGGCCTTTTCCAATCATATCCACTTCTGCCTCTGAAAGTCTAGGCTCTTGGAAGATCTCAAGCGCCGGCAACATATCTGGACTTCCAAAAAGGCCACTCTACTTACCCTTGAAGGGTGACATTTCAGGTGGAATGTGAGTCATCTAAAACGTGAGCGGAGAGCAAGACATTCGTCATCAAACCAACCCGCCCGGCTGGCCCTCAGCAAATGGGGGGGAGGCCTCTCTGCACTCAAGGGCAGCCTAAGCAGGGCCACAACCTGGTCAAGACCCTGCTCCCCACCCAACATGCCTGTTTTAATCGAGTGACACAACTGAATCATATCCCAGTCCTCCAACGCTGTCCGGAAGTATTGGGCCTCACCATCAGACCAGAAGGGTCTTTTATAATCTGCGTTCCAACCCGAAAGGTGGACCTCCTCACACACCCCCTGGGCCAACTGGGCCTGCTGATCTTTCCACGATAGCTGCAGTGGAAGGTGGGCTGTCTCCACATCGGGAAAAATATTTAGATTTTGTAACCTTGGGAGAAAAGCAGGTGAAACCATAGTCAGGCAAGGTTCCCTTGGGCTGCTCCTTATAACCTTATAATCATAGTGCATCTGACTTAACTCTGAGAGTGGCAGTTTTTGCCAATTTGGTAATGTACGAGAGACAGCAGAGGAGTCAGGGTGAGGAATAAGTTCTATGATGCCCCAGATAAGGGGGAGTGTCCATTAAGGGCGGAATGGTAGCCGTTGTTTTAGATCGGAGGGCACAATTTCGGAATTATGAGATATGTCAAAAGGGTCTGATTATGTTGAGAATGTCCTTGATGGAAGTGTACTCATTTTAGGGCAATCCAGCTATATTATTTATAGTGCTAACAAATCCAGCTGGGTGGTAAATCCTTTGTTTGTGTTTAACATATGATGGGGTCCAGACTGAAATAGCCAGGGGTTAAGAGATTCCTGTCTTTAAGCTCCGGGTAAGAGCTAGGGCTCTTTAAGGATTAAAGGTCGGATTTTTAACTTATATGCTTTTAGGAGTATTATTGTTCAACTATGTGGCGGTGATATAGTCATTAATCTGATCTAGTTGAATTTACATAATGACGATTTTGTTGTATTGTGTTGGGGGGAGGTTTTCACCCCAGATTTTTTTTTGTTGATGGCGTTTTATGTTCTCGAGTGTTTGTGGTATATTTTGTAATAACCTTTGGTTGATGCAATAAACTTTATTGAAATTGAATTGATAAATAAATACTATCNGCCCAGTCTGGAACATCTGAGGTGGTGGAGGTCGGCTCCTCGCCAGAGGAGGAAGAGGGCAGAGGAGGTACCACTGCTGCCAGGCTTGTAAAATTTATTTTTGTTTATTGTTCCATATAACTTTGAGGACAAAAACGTGTGCTCCCACCTACCTCTGCCAGAGGCGGGGGAATGGCATCTGAGGGAGCGCAACTTGCCCCGTCCTCTTTAAAAGGAATAGGACCATCGGGGGACCACGTGGGCGGTGACGCCAGTCTCACGAGAAAAGATCTGGTGGCCGCCATCTTGGTTTTATGTTCCAGAAAGCTCCCAGACGCACGTGGAGGACGGCGCGGAAGGAGCTACGAGTTGCACCCATCCACCCTTCCTAATGTTACTGTGGGTCTCACAGCTGGTCGCCTGTGAGTGGGGGCCAGGAAGGAATTTTTTGGCACCAGACTAATTGGCCAAGAGTCTGTCGTTTATTTTGCTTCCTCACAGTTCATGCTAATTCAATTGGGCCTCTGGGGGAGGTTGGATGTGCTTAGTGTGTCTTTCAATTCGTCACACATGCAGGGGCCCAGGGCATTTGTGTAAACATATTGTTATGCATAGTAGTAAGTTAGTGTGTGTGGGAAGGCATCTCCTTAAGAGATGGAGCAAGGGTTAAGCCAAGGCAGGGACGGTCGGCCTAAACCCCGGCTTAGGAGGGAGGGGAGAGCTAGATGAACGAGGACATGGACGGTCCCGTAAGGAAGCCTCTGCGTCCCTCCTACTTTGGTCACTAGAGGGTGCCCCCGCCCTGATCAGCCAGACGGCTGGAGAGAGTGTGACCTAGGACACAGGAGGACAGCAGTACCGAGGGACATCAGGCCGCTGAGTTAAGTTAAGTTTAAGCTTAAGGAATTTAATGCCAAATTTAGTATAAGGGGCCCGGGAGGGAGTATACCCCCTCCCCGACTTGGTATACAAGTTAATAAATGTGTGGTCTTTAAGCCAATATTTCTCTGTGTGTTGTCTTATTTCGGGGTGTGGGGGCAAGAGCTCACTGGTGTGCAGGTGGGTCAGTGGTGGGCAGTCAGGCACAAACACTGGGCATCAGTGGGTGGCATCAGATGGGCAGGATTTGCACATGTCTTATTTCTGGGTCTGCCAGAGAGAGAGAGGGGGTGGGGGGCTCTTCCATCAGTCAGGCACAAGCCACAGCACCCACCCAAGCACTTGTCAACCAGGGTCTCAACTTGCCAACCCTAGCACTCCAATATGGGCAGGATTTGCTTGTGTCTTATTNAGTATTTCAATAAATAACAAAGATAAAAACAAATAAAATATCAGTAATAAATACCTTCAGGTGGAGCCAACAAACCTTCCCCCTCCCAACTCCTCCCCCCCCATCACCTGTATTCCTTGCCAAAAACCTGCCGGAACAGCCATGTCTTACACTGTCTTCGGAAAGAGGGGAGGTATGGGGCCAGGTATACCTCCTTTGGGTTGGAGTTCCACAGCCGCAGTGTGGCCACTGAGAACGCCCCCCTCATCATTGCCATCCGAGATACTTGGGGGACTCTGAGGGAGGTGTCCCTGACTGACTGCAGGGCCTGATCCAGGACCCGGGGGTGGGACAAACCTGCAGATAAGCGAGGCCTAGGCCGTTTAGGTGGTGGTGAGGTGGTGACTGCAAATGCATATCTTTAGAAGTCCCTATATGGTGAACCATAGGCCAGATTGGCCACATATATAGTGAACCACAAGTCACATCCATACAAGTAGTATTAATAGTAGTTTACCACTACTGTATGGACATACTATTACATCCATACAAGTAGTTTTACAAACCTGCTTGCCTGTCTTTGAGAATGCCAGAAAGAATGGTGATTTCACAAGCTGAGTGAAAGGAGCAAGATACAGTCCTACAGTGCTGCGTATGACTAGTAGTACTATAAAAATAATAAATAGTAGTAGTAGCAGCAATAGTAAGATATTGCTCAGCTGAAACAGATACCTAATATGGTACCAGCATGTAGTACCCACATGTTTGAGTACTGCATTGACAAGTATTCAACAGGCTACCCGATCAACAATTGGTACCCAGATACCTGAAAATTGGTGATTTCTAGTATTGATTTACTGATTTTTTGCTTACCAATCTAAAAATCAAGTTGGAAAACTGAAAAATTAGGACCAAAACCCCCCAAATCTGTTGATATTTTGGAAGCTGATATTCCAGGACCGAATGTAGATATTCCGGGGCCAGAAATTGACATTCTGGGACATTCTAGGATATTAGATTCCTGAATCAACCACTGATCAAGTACCAATTAGTACCCAAAATGTTTGAGATGATTCATGTACTAGAAATTCATTGGATATACCTGTTCTTGCAGGTACTCAATTCTACTTTACTAGTGGGTTTATTATTCACAAGTATTATTAACATTTTTGTGTAGCCCTTCAACTATCTAAACAATATCGATGATGACCGAAACAGTTACTTAGGTCCAATTTTTAGGGTATTTGGTTTTGGTTCTTTCAGACTTCTGGTTTTTCATTTTTGGTATTTTGATTCTCCAGTCATTTTGGTATTCCAGCTGCATTGGTTTTGGCAATTGAACAAATGCAATAGAGCAAAATATTTTCAACATGTCATAAACAAAATATCAAAGCAGCCAAAATAACCAAAATGAAAAATGCTGAAATTGATATCTGACAGAGCACAAACAAGTGTTGTCTATTACGTAAATTGCCATTTATGATTTAAGTATTGTACATATGACAAGTTTACATTTTTCAGGTACTTGTTTCAGTTCTGCAGTGACTCTTACAAATCCCAAAGGTGTAAATTACTGCAAGAATTACATAAGAAGTGGGAAAGCAGTACAAAAAAATGTGAGATCCCCAACTTACCAGTGTTTTGCCACAGATATCCCTGTGTGATATAGTATAAGAAACTGTCTAGATATGGTAAGGTAAGCAGACTGTATGATTCAAAGAGAAGTTTAGTGTTTGTACAACCTGTGATCTCTTGGAAGCAGTGGTAGGAATTGCAAGTATGTTCAAAAATGTCTGTGGCCCTTTTTTAAATGGACTGAGGCTGGGGTGGTTTGTGTCCGTGGGTGTGCCTCTCTGGAGGCAGTGTGGACAGGTGAACACAGGCACTCACCCCCACATCCCCACACATCCTATGCATGGAGCAACCTGCATTGTTGCTGGTTGCTCTGTGTGTGTGAGGGGTGGAGGGGAGGGAAAAGGAGTAAAAGGAAAAATCTGGGCTTTTAAGGTAGATCTGCTTGCTTTAGTATTCACAAGGCATTCAGTAGGGTTTTTTAATTAATTAAACAGGATACAAAGGGACCAGATTGCTTAGGGTGAAACAGACATGACACTAACCACCCTTTAACCACCCATGGTGGTCATTTGTGCATGTTTCAGGGCTGCATAGGGCACCAATACAGCCCTGCAACATGCATAAATAACCACCAGGGGTGGTTAAAGGGTGGTTAGCGTCATGTCTGTTTTCACCCATTGATTGGCAAGAGAGGAGCATTGATGAAGTTACTTTTTTTTAGGCTGTTTTAATAAGAAGCAGAAAAGGGTGCCTGTGTAGGAATAGGTGCCTGGGCAAGAGGAGGAGGTGGAAGAGATTTAAATGCCTGACCCAACTGGCCAGGTTGGTTCAGGCATTTTGCTTCTTAATGTTTTAATTGTTTACAATAGAGACAAGCGGAGTTTCCTGGGTTTGGAAAAAATCTGTGACCTATACCACGACCTTTTTTTCCCCCTTGTAGCCAGCTTTGTTTGCCCCCCCCTTTTTTCAACTCGAGTCAAATTGGGGTTCCAGTGTTGCAGTTGGAGAGCCAATAATGTAGGGTGATTTCAGATGTTACAGCTGGCAGCATTGATCCCAGGCCATGGGGTGGTTTGGACCATGGGTGGGGGTGAAGGGGTGCACCAACAGATGTTTGCCCCTTTGCCCCCGGCCGTGGGGACCGCCAAACCATGGCCCACGGTCAATGCTGCCGGCTGTAACATCTGTCGGCCAACCACCCCTCCCGGAGGGGTCAGGGCCGCGCAACGCAGCATGCGGCCGTATGGCCCTGCCCCCTGTGCTCCCCGGATGCCCGCCCTCCCCAAGACAGGCAGCCGCAGTGGCCTATCTGGTCGCTGCCACCACCTGCCACCTGCCACCAGGAGTCCGGAACGTGATGAAGGTAAGGTAACAGACATTACTTTTCCTTCACCGTGTTCCGGATTCCACGAAGCACACCACGCTTCATTCGCCACTGTGATGCGGGAGAACAAAGCGTGATTAGGTTCATCGCGGGGAGTGGTTGACTGAGGTGAACATCTGGATGCGCGCAAACAGACGTTCACCTCCGTTCACCCTCCACCCCCCCCGCGGTTGACTGAGGTTGCTGTGGTGATTTCAGACAACATAACGTCTGCAATCACCCTTAGTTTTAGAAATTTTCTTTTCTTTTTTTTTTACAAGAAACACAGAGTATTTTCAGACGTTACGAGATCACAGTCAACCACAGTAAACCACGGTCAATCCCGCGGCGAGGCCAAAGCACCCTGAACGTCTGTTTCGTGGGCGCCAGATGTTCACCACAGTCAATTCCCACCAAAAATAACCATGCTTCCGGAGCTCCAGCCCAGACCATCTCCGAAAGCGTGATCAAAGCGATTCCCACCAGGAAACAAAAAAAAGTAGCAACTGAACGGCAATCACCGGCCGGAATCAAGCAACATGTTTCCCAGCCAGGGACAAAGCACACAACATTGCTGCCAGGCAACGAGCAACAACATAGACCGGGGAGGGAGATTTAAAGGGCACATAGCAGCAGGGGGACATGGTGGGATGGAGCGAGGCGGAAGGGAGAGGAGAGCGGAGGGTGAGATAGCAAGGCAGGAGGAGGAGGAGGAGGCACAGGCAGAGGAGGTGGTGGTCATGCTGCACATGGAGGTGGTGGAGGGACAGCAGCAGCAGCAGCATCTGGGATGAGACGCCCCGGCGCCTTCCGGGTGTTTTGACCACGGCCTGGGATCAGTGTAACGTCTGTTGCGCTGCCCCAGGCCATGGTCTGCCGGTCCGATTCCCTGCTGTGGTCCTGCTCCTGTAACGTCTGTTTGAGGCCTCTCTTGCCCACAGGGGGTGGTTAGCTGGTTTTACACCACTGGGAATCCACTGTGGTGAATCAGGCACATGTAACGTCTGAAATCACCCACAATGATTTGCAATGGTAACAAACTTTTTAAGATGTTTTGCTTGCCACCCAATAGACACAGAGTGAAGCTGCTTTTGGACTTTTGGAAAAAGTCCCTGAACAAAAGCGGCATTTATAGCTTGAGGAGCATTGTGAGTGGCTTTATTTATACCAGAATGTTTATTAAAAACAATTTGCATGCTGTCCATATAATTTGCAGGTTGTTTACCTTTATTTTGCTTACAATTATTTATTTATTTGGTGTAGTTACTAATTTTTGGTGTAGTTCCGAGGGGAGAAAGGCTTTTATTAATTGATTTAAGTTTGCTCAATTTGGCTTATAATAGTTTATGATAGTTTGCAATTTATTTATTTTTTAAATTGTGGTTCTTTTTTAATAATAGAAAGTTTTTTGACTAAATTTTTTAAGTCTGTTGGTGTCCAGGAAGCATGGACAGTCACCAAATTACCCCCAACTGCCCCCAGAAATTGATGGAGTGGGGCCAAAACAACTTTTTTTTTCCTGGGCAAGTCTGGTACTGCTGGAAAGAGGACTAATAGTTGCTGAGTTCATAGTAGAGCTAAATTTATTGGAGCTTAGTTGTGCCATAGCTTGGCCCTGTGTTGAAGCTAGTGAGGCTGCTCCCTGATCATACTGGTGTAAAATTTTTGCTTTCGAACTGCTCTGTAAAGTTGCCACCTGGACTGGAGGCTGTTGCGGTGGGGGTACCCCTGCATTATCAGATTTTGGTAGTGGAGATACAGTACTAAAAAGATCCATAGAAAATTCTTCAGGTGTTTCTTTTTTTGAAACTGTGTCCTCAAGAGGTTTAAGTTGAGGATACATTGGAACAAGTGAAGCACTGGGTTTACTAGATTAATTTTGATTTTTTAGTACCTTAATTTGAGTTTTTAATTTTTCCTGGGAATCTTTGAGACTCCTCACCTGGGATTCCTGCAGTCTTTTAGAAGTTTTCTCATACCAAACAAGATACACATCCCATTGAGTCTGTGGCAATTTACTGCCTCGTGACTCTAGGGCTCCTCGGAGGTGTATAATTTTATTTAAATCAAAAGTGCCAATCAAAGGGAACTTCTTATCTGGATCTTCTTTGGTATACCCATTCAATTTTTTCAAAAATCTATATATTTTTTTTACTATAGAGTGTGCACATATACCAGGTTGGGCTTCCTTTTGGCGGGACGGGGACCTCCCTCGATTCTCCTCCCCCCATTACCTCAATTCACACGGGCAGATTCACACAGGAGAAGCTTATTTGGGTGTCCTTCCACCTAAAGAGTGCATCCGAGAGACATGTCAAAGGCGCATTCTAACGGTCTCTCCAACTGTGGTGTTAGGCTCATAACCATGGAAGAGGAAAAGGAAAAATTCTCAATTACATACATTGGGTCATAGGGTTTCACTGAGCCCCCTTGTTTCAAAACTGCCTGTATGACAGCCTTGGTGTGACTGGACTCAGTTTATGTCCTAGACCTGGACAGTGGTTATTCTTAATTCACACTTTTAAATTTACACTTCCCAGCTTTAAAATCCTTTTTTTTTCTTACCCTATCAGTATATCTGACAGACTCCTTCCCACAGGTCAAACTGTGTAGGCCACTGATCTGGGTGCCTAGCCCCCTATGGCAGTCCTTCACCAAAAACCCAATAGAGATTTCAAAAGGTTCTCTTTCCTTGGTATTGCGCACTGGGTTTTGGGAAAGGACAATCTGCAGTCTGCCAGGCCCCAACAGGGCATATAGTGATTCCCGACCAATGCACCAAGAACTGTCGAATAAATCAGGACACACTCTGTGTATGGAAGGAATCTATTAGAGAAACTTTATTTATATCTGCAAACAGCTTTTAGGAGGGTCCTAGCTCTACAGTGTTTCCCCTATAGATCTAGAGTCCCTCCCTAGCCAGAGTTATAAAACCCTTTTATAGACTTTCCAGGTTATAGACAAAGAGGCATTTCTTATCAGTTAGAAAGCCAGTTTGGAGTTGTGTTATACAAAGAACTGATACACAGATAGTTTATATACTAGAGAAAAACATCTTCAAGGCTAGTAAAAACAAACTTGCAGAAAGTGAAAACAAATTTGCAGCTACGTGTAAAGGGCAATCTTTATCTATTGCAATTAACTGTAATGAGTACATGGAGCATTGTAAGAACTCAACTCATCTCTGTCTTTTCTGTCCCACATTTTCAGGCCTCAACTTATGAGCTTCCATAAAGACAATAACATAGATTCCACAATGGGTCGCAAGAGCACCCCCCAAGCACGGCCAGAGTTACACAGGATGCTCCCCACATGGACAATGGGTGTCCATGCAGGGGAGCATCTTGTGTAAAAAGGGTCATTGTAACTCAGGCTGCAGTCCTCTAACTACACAGCCAGGAGCAAACATAGAACCACAATATCCAAAGGCTAACTTGTAAAGAAGAAATGCAGAACAAACAGAGCTGGGGTATGAATGGGTACAAAAACTATAGCCAGCCCAGCTGTGCAACTCACACATGTTCACAATGTGTGCATCCATTTGACCCGGAAGCATACAACAACTCTGTGGTTGACATTCTGTTACCACCATACACACTGTAATACTGAATACATAGAAATTGCTGCCAATGGGTATTTTTAAATGTGATGGTGCTGAGCACTGCCACACTTGATCCTATCTGGGGTGAGAGCCCTCACTCCAGGCAGGAGTAGGCCCAGCTGCAGAACAAACATGCCGGTGGATGGGGCTGGAGAGGGGGATGGGGTGAGGGCGGGGGGACGTGCTGATGGTGGTCCACATGACCCCTCCCCTTGCACTGCTTGGTGTGGCCCAGCCCCTTCCTTGACAGGCAAGGTTGGTGGCCAATGAGGCTGCCACAGCTGCCTGGAAAACCTCCTGCACAGGCAAACACAAGACTGCTGAGACACACTGGATGAAGCCACGCAAGACAGATTGGGTAGGTTACCACATCTTGGGTAGCCTTACCACACTGTGGGAAGCCAGACCATGTGATGCAGTACATCGTGTGGCCGGTTCCTGCCAGATGTTCCCCCCAGCCCCGGGGGGGCAGGGAGGAGGGGGCATGCAGCTGTCTGCTACACGATGTTTTCTTGGAAAAATTCTGAGGACATGTCACGGAGCAGCCTTACCCAATATGAGGTAAGGCTCCCCAAGGCAGATAAACTCATGTGGCTGGGCCATGCTTGTTTTTGGATTGTATTGTGTTGTGTTGTGTTGCCCCATTGTATTCTGGCTAAATATCACTGGATATTTAGCAGTCAAATCCAAATGAGAAAAATGTCTCTTACACTAGGAAACAAGAACAGTTACTAAATAGGATGTAGCACAAGTACAGTACAATATAAGTACAATATAATATAATTATATAATATAAAAATCTTATAATATAATATATATTACATGAATACATAAATATATATTATATTATAATATTTTATATGATATAATTATATTAAATTAATCTATCTATTAAGTTGAAGATTTTTAGTATATTACATTATAAGATATATATTATAAGATATTATATATTTAAATATAAATTAGTATGTGTTTGTGTGCACGTGTGTGTGTGTGAGAGAGACGTTCAGTTCTAGTTTATTAAGCGTGGCCTTGGCCATTGCTAAATCATACACATAGACATCCACAAAACAGGGTACATAACAAACATAAAACATAGGCATCAAACTGACTATTTACCTTCCATACCCCCAACGGTCCTAAACATATGGTTGGGGCGATTTAAATTTTACAAATTGTGATCTTACAAATGCAGCCATTAAAAACTTCACCACCATGCCTGTCAGATCCTGATTGAGATTGCTGAGCAGAATCTCCTTCATCCTGTCATCAGACCTCCCTGGCTGATTGGACAACCAAGTATCCAAAAATGCTACCCGCTGGGGGTCATAGAGATGGCACCTGAACAAAATGTGCTCAGTGGTTTCAACCTCTAACTGGTCAAAGGGACACAGTCTCTGATGGAATGGAATCCCAGTCAATCTGCCCACTCAGAGTTGGAATCAAAGAGCGTTAAACCTTGCAGCTGAAAACAGCCACTTTCCCCTGGCCGAGTAGCTCATAGCCAAATGCTGGGCCAGGGCATCAATCGGGGGAGACATCGTCAAATAACCTGATATATGAGGAGAGATTTCCAACCTGGCCCTCTCCTCCTGGAGGTTCACATCTTTCCACCTACACTTTAATTCTGCCCCCACTATCCCTGAATCCCTTACTAAGAGATAAGACCGGGGCAGCCCCAACCTGGCTATATGCATCTCAACTCTCTGGACCAACTGACTTTGATAGGTGTCCTCCTGTAAGTAAGGGAATAACCCCCTCCAATGTAATTTAACAGATTTTAGCCAGATTTTGTGGGCCCTAGCCCATGCCTGGAAAGCCCAACTCTGCTGTCCAGTCTCCAATCTAATTACGGCTCCCGTTGTCCCCCCTGGAGTCCTAAGCAACACCCTCAAAAAGGATGATTGAAGTTTATCCAAGTGAAGTGGGGCAAAGGGAGCCCACAATTCTGACCCAAACAGGGTCTGGGCAGTAGGCTTGGCGTTAAAGGCCCGAAGGGCCATAGTAAACTCTATTTTCCTGGAGGACAAAAAAAAACTCCAGATGGCAAAGGCAGATTGTTTGGCCGCCACCATTGCCCCTTCAATGTGCTTTTTCCAGCTCCCCGCTGATTGAAATGTTATCCCCAAATATCTGAACTCTCTTACTTGGAGTATCTGGGTTCCTTCTATACCCCAAGTATGCCAATTACCTGTGAGAGAGAGGTAGGGCAGTCTTAAGACATGGTAGCAGGATCATTCTCAAGATTCATTTTGTTTTCTTTTCTAAGTATTGTACTTGTGCTGAATCCTGTTTAGTAACTTTTATTATGACCTAGTATATTATATTATATTATATTATATTATATTATATTATATTATATTATATATTCTAGGGCATCCATCACTGTATGTCTAACTCCTAAATACAAATAAGAACTTCTTTTACACTAGGTAATAATAACAGTTATTAAACAGGATGAAGCACAAATTCAGTACTTAGACAAGAAAAAAACCAAAACATCTTGATTATGATCCTCCTACCATGGTAGAAAACTGAAGAAAAAGAAGTATTATTTTGTTATTTTTCATTTCAAAGCTTCATCAGCATCATCCAATATTTATGCAAACATAAAAAGTAGTCATGACAAACACATTGTCTAACAAAGATCAAAGTAATGAGAATCCTTATGAATTTTAATATCAAAATTATAAACACTCTATTAATAAAACATAATTACAGTATACTGTTAAATATGCAACATTTCATTTTTGTTTTGTCATTTTCATATATTAGCAACAGTTCAATATTAATAGTTGCAAAAAGACTCTTACAAAAAAAAAATACAATGGTCACATTATATCAGGTTCCATTTGCTGATCATTATGAGAGTCTAGCCAACTTGTACACCAAAAAATAATGTGATTCATTTCTTAAAATATACCAATACCTTTATCACATAGGTAAATCATTCACATTGTTGGAAATTCATTATAAATTAAATTTTTACTAGATCAATGGATCGTTGCATGTTTAATTACACTTAAATTAAAATGTTATATTGCTTAAAGTTAATACTGGAGAACATAATTTGATTAATCTTTATATTTATTTAACCTGATTTCATAATAAGGCACACACACATGGCCCTGCTACTACTATGATGCTGATCCTCAAAGAATTATGCTGGCACAAGCCCCATGGTTGTTAATCAGACCTGCTTTAGCTCAACACTATGAAAATTAAAACTTGACAGTAGTGCACACTCCCCCACCATTGAAGTCAATGGAAATCTTGCCAATGGGGCCGATCCCAAGCTGGAATGAAATTCTCTCTCTCTTAACATAATATTCCTTCACTGTTAACTGGGCCAGAGAATATTTGCCTTTTAAATGACAGACATTAAAATAATAAATTTGCTTTTCCCCACTTCCAAACTGTGTGACACATGCGTTCATATTTGTGCCTGTTACACATTCATATAACAGTTTAATTTTGGGTGTCTAAAATTTTGGTTTGGAAACAAAGTCTTAATTTCAGTTGTCTTGGAGAGGGAGACAAAGTGGTTTAAACGATATCTTTTATTGGAACAGCTACTGTTGGTGAGAATAAGCAAGCTTTTGGGCCACATGGGGACCAATACAGGAACCACACTGTATCTCTGGATTTCAGTTATCTTGCGATATACAAAATCCAAGAGGTCTTTTACTCATTTTTTATTCCAATCCTGTCGGGTAACTTTCTCCACAAGAAATAGGGAAATCCCTCAAGTTAACAATTTGTTATCATGAAACTAAGAGTGATCTGATTTATGGATTTTAAATGTTCATTCCTCCCATTGAATGTATGGATATTTTCCGACGTGATCGGGCGGCTTTCGCCCCGTCACGGAATCACCCAAATGATTCCCCGCCGGAATCCCACCGTCATGGTCAACAGATGTGCTGGCCGATTCCAATGGGGAATATTGTGGGGGGGCAGGGCTGCACAGCGTAACATGCAGCTGCAGAGCCCCGCCCCCCCCACTCCCCCGGCTGGCCGCCCTCCAGGAGATGGGCAGGCTCTGCGGCCAATATGGCCACAGCGCCGCCCCACCCCCTGAGGCATTGACCATGGCCTGGAATCAGCAGTGGGTCCGGCTGCTGATTCCGGGCCGTGGTCAGGGGACAGACGTGACGCTCCCACTGATCACAGGCGGGAATCTCTTTGACCACGCAAACAGCCCTGGTCCGGGCAGGAGGGCCGTTTGTGTGGTCAAAGAGATTCCCACCCATGATTCACGGGGTTGAACATCTGGCAGGAATCACGTTTTGCCCCAACAGACGTTACGAGCTCACGGTCAACATATAGGAACATCTAAAAATACCCTATGTCAGGTAGGGAGAAGGATGGAGAAGAAGTGATAAAATGGGAATATCACTTAAGTAATTCCCAGGGTCATAATACTCCACTCTCCCAGACCCTCCAGTGTATCTGTCAATGTAAAACAAATAATTTTGCTCTTTTAGGTTATAAGATTTTTCTGATAAGTCTTTTGTGCCTGTGTGATAGCCAGATAGGTTACTTATATTTAGGCTCACACACATTTAGGAGTTTATAGGGGTGTGCATGTCATTTTTCTTATATCAATAACGAAAATGAAATTTGCAGTTTTCGTTATCGTTATTGCAATAACGAAAACAACAAAAATAATAATGAAATCAATAATGATAACGAAAGTCATTGTTGATTTTGTTATTGCCTAGCAGTCTGGCAGGTGTTATTTTTTGAGGGAAATGTGGCGAGGGGAGGAGGGAGCAGACATCTCGGAGTCAGAAACAGTGATGAACTCTTGAACTGGGCCTGTGATGTGAGGGGAAGGTTTTTTTATTTAGGTTTTTTATTATTTAGGTTTTTTAATAATAATAATAAAAAATAAATAATTAATAATATAATATAAACTTTATTGCAGGGCTTATCAGGCCATTGCAATGAATCCATAAATCTAAACAAATATTAAATACTAAATGCAACATATAAAATACACTATATAAAATAAATATCTAAAACATTTTAAAATATAATAAAATATATACCTATAGACCTTTAATAAATTCACCACATCTAATAAATCTCCACAGAAAACGAACATAAATACTCCAAACAGACTCCCCCCGCTAAGCGCTTTGTGTGCTGCGGGGAATTTTTGGGCCTGCCCCTTGAGGAATGGGGCACAAGGGAGTCCTCTCGAACTTTCCCGCCAAATGCGGGATCAGGGGTAAGCTGGCTGCAGCGTTGCAAGCTGCAATCCACCCAGGGATTACAGCTTTCAAGGCTTAGACGGAGATGTGAAAAGGCACCTTCCTGATTGGCCGGGTCAGGCCATGTGGTCCAGCGCACCGTGTAGCCCATCACTCAGTTGGTGGCGTGCTGAAGAAGCAGACCGTTGTTTTGGCACCCCCGGGCTGTGTCGAGGACTGAGTTCCTGCCCCCCCTGCATTTCCAGTTCCCGAGCTGTTTTGGGGACAAGGAGCCGCTGTGGCAGGGGAGTGCCCCAACTGGGTCGTGGTCCGGGTTCTATGACTGGTGGGAGGGTTTCCCCCCCCCACACTTCTAGTTCAGCGTACAGTTTTGTGACAGGGAGCCGCGGTGGCAGGGGAGTATCCCCATTGGGATTGGCAGGGTTGTTTTTTTTACTGGTGAGGGTCCGCCCTCCCCCCCACTGGGTGCTCGGGGCTTGGGGCCTCGCCTTGAGGTGGGTATTGGGAGCTCCTCACAAGTTGGGCCATTGGTGTGTGTGTGTGGAAGGGGTGGTGGCACAGCTGGGTGAGATTTCCCCATGCACCCCCATGACACATTTAACAGGGCAGCTGGGGCTGTCAGGACAAAGGAGGGAGTACCACTCCCCCCCTTCTCCAGATAGGTGAGCAGGCGAGTAGCCCTGCGGTTTTTTGGGGTGCTAGGAGCAGAGGAGGTTGTGCCTCCCCCAGACAGAGTTGAGTGGGGG
>QEPC01010543.1:843437-854227 GCA_003113815.1 Sphenodon punctatus | reverse complement strand
CTGTTGGTGAGAATAAGCAAGCTTTTGGGCCACATGGGGACCAATACAGGAACCACACTGTATCTCTGGATTTCAGTTATCTTGCGATATACAAAATCCAAGAGGTCTTTTACTCATTTTTTATTCCAATCCTGTCGGGTAACTTTCTCCACAAGAAATAGGGAAATCCCTCAAGTTAACAATTTGTTATCATGAAACTAAGAGTGATCTGATTTATGGATTTTAAATGTTCATTCCTCCCATTGAATGTATGGATATTTTCCGACGTGATCGGGCGGCTTTCGCCCCGTCACGGAATCACCCAAATGATTCCCCGCCGGAATCCCACCGTCATGGTCAACAGATGTGCTGGCCGATTCCAATGGGGAATATTGTGGGGGGGCAGGGCTGCACAGCGTAACATGCAGCTGCAGAGCCCCGCCCCCCCCACTCCCCCGGCTGGCCGCCCTCCAGGAGATGGGCAGGCTCTGCGGCCAATATGGCCACAGCGCCGCCCCACCCCCTGAGGCATTGACCATGGCCTGGAATCAGCAGTGGGTCCGGCTGCTGATTCCGGGCCGTGGTCAGGGGACAGACGTGACGCTCCCACTGATCACAGGCGGGAATCTCTTTGACCACGCAAACAGCCCTGGTCCGGGCAGGAGGGCCGTTTGTGTGGTCAAAGAGATTCCCACCCATGATTCACGGGGTTGAACATCTGGCAGGAATCACGTTTTGCCCCAACAGACGTTACGAGCTCACGGTCAACATATAGGAACATCTAAAAATACCCTATGTCAGGTAGGGAGAAGGATGGAGAAGAAGTGATAAAATGGGAATATCACTTAAGTAATTCCCAGGGTCATAATACTCCACTCTCCCAGACCCTCCAGTGTATCTGTCAATGTAAAACAAATAATTTTGCTCTTTTAGGTTATAAGATTTTTCTTATAAGTCTTTTGTGCCTGTGTGATAGCCAGATAGGTTACTTATATTTAGGCTCACACACATTTAGGAGTTTATAGGGGTGTGCATGTCATTTTTATTATATCAATAACGAAAATGAAATTTGCAGTTTTCGTTATCGTTATTGCAATAACGAAAACAACAAAAATAATAATGAAATAAATAATGATAACGAAAGTCATTGTTGATTTTGTTATTGCCTAGCAGTCTGGCAGGTGTTATTTTTTGAGGGAAATGTGGCGAGGGGAGGAGGGAGCAGACATCTCGGAGTCAGAAACAGTGATGAACTCTTGAACTGGGCCTGTGATGTGAGGGGAAGGTTTTTTTATTTAGGTTTTTTATTATTTAGGTTTTTTAATAATAATAATAAAAAATAAATAATTAATAATATAATATAAACTTTATTGCAGGGCTTATCAGGCCATTGCAATGAATCCATAAATCTAAACAAATATTAAATACTAAATGCAACATATAAAATACACTATATAAAATAAATATCTAAAACATTTTAAAATATAATAAAATATATACCTATAGACCTTTAATAAATTCACCACATCTAATAAATCTCCACAGAAAACGAACATAAATACTCCAAACAGACTCCCCCCGCTAAGCGCTTTGTGTGCTGCGGGGAATTTTTGGGCCTGCCCCTTGAGGAATGGGGCACAAGGGAGTCCTCTCGAACTTTCCCGCCAAATGCGGGATCAGGGGTAAGCTGGCTGCAGCGTTGCAAGCTGCAATCCACCCAGGGATTACAGCTTTCAAGGCTTAGACGGAGATGTGAAAAGGCACCTTCCTGATTGACCGGGTCAGGCCATGTGGTCCAGCGCACCGTGTAGCCCATCACTCAGTTGGTGGCGTGCTGAAGAAGCAGACCGTTGTTTTGGCACCCCCGGGCTGTGTCGAGGATTGAGTTCCTGCCCCCCCTGCATTTCCAGTTCCCGAGCTGTTTTGGGGACAAGGAGCCGCTGCGGCAGGGAAGTGCCCCAACTGGGTCGTGGTCCGGGTTCTTTGACTGGTGGGAGGGTTCCCCCCCCCCACTTCTAGTTCAGCGCACAGTTTTGTGACAGGGAGCCGTGGTGGCAGGGGAGTATCCCCATTGGGATTGGCAGGGTTGTTTTTTTTACTGGTGAGGGTCCGCCCTCCCCCCCACTGGGTGCTCGGGGCTTGGGGCCTCGCCTTGAGGTGGGTATTGGGAGCTCCTCACAAGTTGGGCCATTGGTGTGTGTGTGTGGAAGGGGTGGTGGCACAGCTGGGTGAGATTTCCCCATGCACCCCCATGACACATTTAACAGGGCAGCTGGGGCTGTCAGGACAAAGGAGGGAGTACCACTCCCCCCCTTCTCCAGATAGGTGAGCAGGCGAGTAGCCCTGCGGTTTTTTGGGGTGCTAGGAGCAGAGGAGGTTGTGCCTCCCCCAGACAGAGTTGAGTGGGGGCGCAGCTCTGTGATGGGGTTTCACCAGGCTGCCAGATGGGAAGAAGAAAGGGGACAAAAGGGGCTAGTGCCCTTCCAGGTGGTAGGATTGGGGCGGTCCATGCAAAAAGGGAGAGAGTTGATGAGGTAGTGTCTGTCCCCCCTCTGCCTTGCCAGTTCGGTGGGGAGGACCCGGCCCAGGGCCCGATGATAGCCGGGAGCAGGGCCTGCACCGCTGCTGGCGGTGATGAGGCAGAAAATTTGTCAGGGCCATCTGCCCTGGGGGATTTTCTCAGGCATGTTGTGCCTGGAATGCAATCAGTAGGCCCTGCGCCCCCTGGTGGGGGCTTGACAACTGCTCAGACTGTTCACCCAATGGGGAATCCCCCATCTGCCTTGGGGGATTTGCTTTGGCAGGTGGGGCCTGGCATGCAATCAGTAGGCCATGTGACCCCTTGCGTGGGCTTGACAACAGCTCAGGCTGTTCACCCAATGCAGGCTCCATCTATGGAGGGGTGCCAGGATGGGCAGGGGCAGGCATTTCTCCAGGCTCTTGAGGCCAGGATGAGTGCATGGGATGGAGTTATGGGGTGGTTATCAGATGATGCTGTGCTGGGGGCTGCCCTAGGGCATGGTAACTGGGGTGGTCAGTAATCCGGGTTCCATTTTGTCCCAACCCAGCATGAGTGGAGAAGGAGCACATGGGCCAGTGCTGGCTAGTGAGGCCTTAGCAGCAAGCAGTCAGGCTGTTGAAGAGCTTGCAAGAAAAGTTGACTACATGGAACAGCAGATATCCCAGATTGCAGCATTACTGGAGGTCAGGGCCTGGGTGGCAACAGCGAGTGTGCCTCCCGTCACACCGGCCCAAGCCAGTTTGCCCACGCAGGTGGCTGTGAGCCTCGGTGATGGTGAATATGTTAGGCAGAGTGGGTTAGTGGCTGGCGGTGGTGTAGTTTGTAAAGGCTCCCAGCTACAGGGTGGGGGCAGTGAGACTGCGTTGCCTCCCGTTGCCATCAGGTTTCACCCTTGCAAGCGGAGGGTACTGTGGGTGTGATAATTGGAGCACAGGTGCAGCAGCTGGTGCCAGGGGTGCCACTCATTGGGCAGAGTGGTTTGGGTCAATTGTGGGTGCAGCAGGACCCAAACAGATTGTTATGGGTGGACAACGTGTGGCGCCCGCAATCAGCGCTGGGTCCTGCTATCCACACTGAATCAGCTGGAGGGGGACAAAGTCAGGTGGGGCTAGGTCAGCCTCCCCAAGGGCAAACTCAGGAAGGAGTTGGAAGTATAGCAGGGACGTCAGCGGTGCCGGTAGCGCCTGCGGTGGTGGTACCCCCATTGCGGGGTGGGTATGCTAGATTTCTGTTCCCATGGGTGTGCACTTAATGCAGTCCACGTGTGAAAAGATATGGAAAGGGGAGTAGATCGATTTGTTTGCAATCTTGTTCTGTGACCTGGTGCCAGATCCCAATGTGAAGCTCGAGCCCAGGGAATACGAAAGAGCAAAGTGCAGGAAGATAGACCAAAACTGGGCTAACTGGGAGTCGGCATTTATAATTTATGCCGGTGTAGTTATGCAGGCTTTTCCGGAGAGGGCTGTTGCCCTCTGGAAATATTTTGACATCCAAAAAAGTGGGAACGGTGGTGGCGTGCTGGGACTTCAATGAGGGGTCTAGGTGTTTTCGTGCCAGTTGCATATTTAGGCATTACTGCAGTGCAGCGGGCCCCACCCCTTTTCTAACTTCCCTAGGTGAAAGAGCAGGGGACAGAGGGGTAAGCACCCTTTTCCTGGGGGGAGCACATGGCGGTGGTGCCCTCCAAGCAGGTGCTAACAACAGCACCAACGCCAGTTAAGTCGTGGGTTCTTAAAGAGTTGTTTGTTGATTACCCGTTAGAGGGGGTCGGTCGGTATGTATTTGAAGGGTTTAATTATGGTTTTAAGATTCCGTTTCAAGGTGTTCGTGAACACATGTCTGCACGGAACTTGAAATCCGTGAGGGGTTTGGAGGAAGTTGTGGAACGGAAGATAAATAAGGAAGTTTAAAGACGGGGTTGCTGGCCCATTTCAAAGTTTTCCTATGGGCAACTTGAGAATTTCACCACTTGGTATTGTTCCCAAGAAGGCTCCTGGGGAGTATAGGCTTATTCACCATTTGTCTTACCCCAGAGGGTCTTCCGTGAATGATGCTATCCCGTATGAACTATGCACGGTGCACTACGCTTCATTCGATGTTGCAGTAGAACTGGTTTGTGAATGTGGAAGGGGGGCGCTAATGGCAAAGAGTGACATCAAATCTGCATTTCGTGTTTTGCTTTTCCACCTAAGGGATTTTGACCTGCTTGGATTTTAATTCGGGGGTCAGTTCTATTATGACAAGGCTATGCCCATGGAAAGTTCCACCTCATGTGCGGCCTTTGAGAAATTTAGCACAGCACTGGAGTGGATTGTGAAGCGTAGGGCACGGTCTGGTCATGTGACACATTATTTGGATGATTATTTGTTCATAGGTGAAACAGGAGCTATGGCGTGTGGTGATTTGTTGGAACTGTTCAGGGAAGATGCTTAGTTAGTTGGGGTGCCATGCCTTTAGCAGAAGAAAAAAACGAGGGACCTGCACCTGTGATGACTTATTTAGGCATAGAATTAGACTCAGTCAGGGAGTTGTCATGGCTGCCTGAGAGTAAGCTTGCTGAGTTGCAGAAGGAAGTACAAGCATGTAGAGTGGCCAATAAAGTAACTTTGAGAGCGCTGCAGTCATTTCTGGGTAAGTTAAACTTTGCTTGCCGGGTTGTTGCTGCAGGCCGGGCACTTCTATCACGGTTATATTCCAAGACAACTATGGTATAATTGCCTCACCATCACATCTGGGTGACAAGGGAAATGAGGGAAGATTTGGATGTTTGGCTAAAGTTTTTAAGGATGCATAATGGGGATAGCTTGTGGCACAACTTGTACTTGCTTGAGGCGGAATTGCAGGCCACTCCGATGCAGCCAGTGTGACTGGGTTGGGAATTTATTTTCAGGGTCGCTGGTGTGCCGAGGGATGGCCTGTGCAGTGGGAGGATTCAGGAATTTTGAGGGACTTGACCTTCTTGAAGTTATTTCTTATTTTGGTTGCCATCACAAGGAAGGAACAGGACTTCATCCCCAGACAGCTTTGGAGCCTTGGAGGCTAGAGCTGATGGACACGGTGAAGGGTTTTGTGTCCCCTGCGATGTGGCTGGTATACAAGAGAGTGATCAGGGAATTTTTAGGGTTTGCCCGGGCCCATGGGTGGGTGTTAGTGATCCCGGTGCCCCTGGACCAAAGGGTGCAGTTCGGACTTGAATTGCACAGGAAGGGTTTAGCAGCAGGTACCATAGCCACCAGATGGTTCGTTTTGGCTTTTATGGCTAAATTAGTGGGGGTGCAGGATTGCGATGTGTCCTCAGTGCTTAAGGAAATGGTTGTTTCATGGAAAAGGCAGGGCCCCATTCGAGTTGATCGTAGGGTCTCATTGTCCCTGAAGATTTTGGCTGATGTGGTAAGCAAGTTGGGGGAGGTGTGCTGTGATCCTGCGGAGGTATGTTTGTTTCAGGCAGTGTTTGTGGTTGCCTTTTTTGGGGCCATGCGAATTGGTGAGTTGGTAGTTAATTCTCGGAATGGTAGGTCAGGAAGAGAATTGCAAGTGGGTGATGTAACTATGAATGGGGTAGGGATGGAGGTTAAGATTCATTTCCCCAAAACTGATCAATTGGGAAGGGGCTCGAGGGTGGCGCTGGCCCGGTCTATTGAACCGCTTATCTGCCCGGTAATATGCACGGAAAATTATTTAAAGGTCAGACCGGGTTTGCGTGGTTCACTGTTCATACACCAGTCGGGTCTCCCTTTGACCCGCTATCAGTTTTTGGCAGTATTAAAGCGTTGCCTGGGGCTACTGGAGTTGTCTGGGGTGGTGTTCAGGTCTCATTCATTTAGGATCAGAGTGGCCTCAGCTGCGGCTGAAGCCGGGTTCCACCCCCCCCCCGAGTTCCAGAGGGTAGGCAGATGGTGTTCTGGGGTGTTTAAGTCTTATGTTCGCCCATTCCCAGTATTATAGACACTGGTATGGGCAGCGTGTAAGTTATGGTTTGTTTTAATTCTTTTTTCATAGGAGGTGGTCGTAATCCCCAGGGAAAGGTAATCTGGATTATCGGCCACAGCTTTGTCAGGTGGACATCTAAAAGAGTACAGGCAACTAGCTGGGGGACACAGCTTGGCCTGGCTTCAAAGGGTTTCATAGTGTGGAAAGGAAGGAGAGGGATGCTATGGTCTCAGCTTATGCCCTTAATGTTGGGTTGGGATCCCACCCGGATGTGATATTAATCCATGTGGGTGAGAATGATTTTTCAAGGGGATCTGGGCTGGACCTATCAATAATGATAAGGCAGGATTGGGTCTGGTTGAGAGAGCTTTTCCCACAGGCCACTCTTGTTTTCACGGAACTGTTGCAAAGGATTAAGTGACCAGGAGCTACTAATCCTAGAGCGGTGGATAGAGCTCGAAAAAAGGTTAACGGGGAGTTCAGGAAATGGATTGCCCCCCGGGGTGGTATTTGGCTCTGTCATCCTGAAATACGATGGACCAGGCCAGAAGACTTTTGGCAAGATGGGGTGCATTTATCTGAAATGGGATTGGATTTGTATATTGGAAACATAAAAGGGTTATTATAAAGGCTGGTGTGAAATGGTATGGATGGGCATATATAATTTGCTTGGGTGATTTGGGTTGTGTCATCGGGGAGTTCAAGCAAGCGCAGCTGCTGAACTTGTGGCGGTGTTCAGTACCATAGGATTAAACTGGTAAGGGTTTTATAGCCTGGGTGCATGGGAAGATGAGGGGGTTCATTCTGCAATTTGTACCTGGTAGGTAATTTAGGGGATGGGCGGCCCAAATTATCACAGAAAGGAAGGGCAGGCATTGTGTGCATACAGGTAGGATTTAAGCAGTCCCGAGGTTTGCATCAGCAGCGTCTGTCCTTCTGGAAGAAATGGATGAAGTCGGTCCATTGGAGGGGGATTGGACAGGTATCTCCAATCCAGAATTGTTGGCATTATGGTACTGAACAAGGGGGGGGGGGGGGGGAGATAGTTGAAGGATTAAGTTATATCATCTCGTCATCCCCCCCTTTGTTATTCACCCAAGTTAATTTGGTCGAATTTTAATCAGAATCTAATTGGCATTCTAATTGAAAAGGGTCTGATTAACTGGATATACTAACTTGCCTCACAATTTGGCATGGGAAAGGTTTGAATTAGGATAATTGGCTTTTAATTCTATCCACCGTTATTCATGGTTGTTAATGGAGCTTAATTGGCTTACTTGGTTTCCTTGTTTCTTAACAGGTTATTAATTAAATTCGGCTTCAATAAAACAGCTGCGGCCAGTTTTTACCCATAGCCTTTGTGTCTGTGCCTTATTCCTAGCGCGGGGGCAAATTAGGGAATTTACAAACTATAATGTTTCTTGAATCTTCAACTTTATAATATTTACAATTCCTAAGTAGAGGGCCACTCTCCCCATTATTTCTCAAGAGCGATCCCTCAGGAGAAGGCTCACGTAAAAACCCCATGGTCTTCCCGGGAAAGAGGCAATTAGTGGGATGATCAACTTCTCCCTCGCCCCAGCATATGAGGGGCATTTCAACCGGATATGTCGCAATGATTCCACTAAACCTAAATTGCACTGATAAAGCTGGTCAGTCAGGGGAACACCTCGATACCTCCCCTCGGTCAGTGCAGAGGGGAAAGAATTTACTCTGGGTAAGAAAAAAAGCCTTTTTAACCGATATGAAAAATTACTGTCCAGATACAGCATTGGGGTACGGGAGCTATTTTCAATCCCTGCATATATCCCCAAGTCCCTTCTCTCTCCAACAGAAGCTCTAACGTCTTGCTGGTGAATGTCTGACAGCCTTTTCCCCAACATCTTTTTAGCCCCCTTGAATCCCAATGGAGCCGGAACCTCAGGACTAAACCCCAGATGGTTCATTTTGTCTACCACAACTGCTAGCCAGCTGTTCGGGATCTTATCCTCAAGAACCAGTTGAGACCATGGGGCAGCCATGTTAAACAAAAGACATAATCGGTAACATAATGCTCCCCTCCACACCCTCTCATGAAGGGGTACTAGACCACATTCCGACACAAGAGCTAAATTATTTATCCTAGCTGGTGCAGATAGAAGTGCCCTAGTGACGCCTGTTTGAAGCTTTCCCAAGCCTTTGGTCTTGCCTATTGCCCACAGATGTGCTCCATACAACATCTGGGGTACCAATTTATGTGAATAGATCTTCACCGCCAGAGTGACCAGTTGCCCACCCTTTGATTTAAAGAAAGCTACCACAGCTTTATAAAATTGTTTGGCCTTATCTTGAACAGCCAGGCATTGCATGGAGCAAACCCCGTTTGCTTGAAATAAAAGCCCCAAATATTTATACATATGGACTAAGGAAATGTTGTTGTTATCTAGCTGCCATTTATGTCTCGATTTCCTATGGGAAAAAAAAATGACCTTTGACTTGTCATAATTAATCACCAACAGATTTCTCCTGCAGTAACTCCCAAATCAGTCTAGGAGTCTCCTCAGTCCTACCTGGGAACATGACAGAAACACTGTGTCGTCTGCATAAAATAGACATGGGATACTTGTATCGCCCAACTGGGAAGCATGAAACGCAGGCGCTGCAAACTCTCCCAACACATCATTCAAATAGATGTTAAATAGTGTTGGGGCTAGTATGCAGCCCTGCCTTACTCCCCTTTCCATATTAATTTTATCAGACAGGACTTCCTGCTTGTTTAGTCTGATCCTCAATGAGGTGTTCCTATTCATGCTGGAAATTAGATACAGCAATCTACCATCCACATTCAGTGCTGCCAATTTTCCCCACAAACTCTCCCTATGGATGGTATCAAATGCTGCCTTCAAATCAATGAAAGCAGCATATAATGCTCTTGGGTGGGGAGGGGGGCAGCATACTTCTGTATAAGATAAAAAACAATGCTTCTGCATCAATAAAAAACAATGATCACCCATCCCTAAACCCAATGTGAGCATCATTCAAGATGCTTTTTGCCTTCAGCCACCCATTGAGTCTCATGAGCAAATATTTTGCATACAG
Source organism: Sphenodon punctatus (assembly GCA_003113815.1). NCBI lineage: Eukaryota > Metazoa > Chordata > Lepidosauria > Sphenodontia > Sphenodontidae > Sphenodon > Sphenodon punctatus. The sequence goes on along the minus strand of QEPC01010543.1, from coordinate 844,719 downwards.
TTTGCTCACAATGCTCAGGAGGCTAATAGGCCGGTAATTTATGCGGTCTGCCGGGGAACCTTTCTTAAGTATTGGTACCAACAGTGATGGCCTGTCCCCAATCCTCTGGGATATTCCCTGTAGCATTTATCCCTGTGAAGAGGGCTGCCAACACTGGGGACCACCATTCCCACCCTGATTTCAATAACTCGGCAGGAATGAAATCCTTCCCAGGCACTTTACCAATCTTAAGGATTTTTAGCAGCTCCAGAATCACCTCAGGGGAGACTGGCTCCCACTCAGGGGTGCTCGAGGATAATGATGGAAAAATGGTATCAGATCCTGGAGTAGCGAATAAAGGCCCGAAGTGTTCCTCCCAGGCCTCCGCTGAGACAACTGTTGAATCAAAAAACAACTTCTCTTGTCCAATATCCCTGACCAATTTCCAAAATCGCGAAGAAGTTCAGACAAATAATACCTCCCTTGGGATGCCTTAAATTTATGACATAAGCGCCTCAGTTCACTCCTTGCTTTCTGGCAATCATTGTCACACCAACTTAAACGGAGCTTCCATGTACGCTTTACCATTTCATTGCCAGAGTTTTTATTGGCCAAAAGGGATCCAGCCAATCCATTAGACCCTGATTCCGCTGCAACAGTTCCTACTGTGATTTGGCCTCCAGTATCCCACTAGAAAACTGCCTCCCCACTGTTGACTTAAGAGTGGATAACAAGGATGACTCCAACTGTGCCCCCCATCGCTTCCTTACCAACCCCAGTCCCAATCCCGGGTCACCACTGAATTGGGATCTGGAAGGGACTTCCTTTCCAGGGGTAGGAGACCCCCCCCAAATGGAGGATAAGGGGGAGATGGTCACTCTCCATCTGGACTCCTACTTGAAAAAATAGAATTAATTACAATAGACTAGAGGAGATTACTATATAATCTATTGTAATACAGCCCCGGTCAGACAAATAGGTAAACTCCCCTGGGTAGTCACTCCAAATACGCCCATTAAAAACATACAAATCTAGTTGATATAACAGTTTAGTCAGGAGAATACCATTTTTATTTATACCTGAATCCTTTGCCTATCTATCTCCCAGTATTGAGGTGTCTTCATTTATCCAAACTCCCCCCAATTACACAAATCCAGATTGTTCTTGACCATCCGGACGTTAAAATTTCCAACCAGCAAGAACCTGGCATCAGGATGCTGCATAAGGATCTGCTCCAAATAAATAGCCAACTGAGACCAGACTATTTCCTCATAATTTATTTATTTATTTATTTATTTATTTA
>QEPC01010543.1:808595-836212 GCA_003113815.1 Sphenodon punctatus | reverse complement strand
GGAGCAAGCGGGGCCGCGGGGCACAAGCAGCAAGCCCCCAGAGCCCCCCCGCAGCGGCAGCAAGCAGGTAGGTTGTTGCTTCCTGCAGGCTTCTGCAGCTCAGCCGCTGTCCCTGGGGCTTTATGCCCCCTGCTGCTTCCAGGTGGGGGGGGAGGGGACAGGTCAGCCCACGTGGCTGGCCTCTACGTTCCCCCCCCTAACCCCCAGCCTTAGTGTTCATTGTTTCCCCGCAGGTCTCAGCGGGGAGCAAAGCAGCAGCGGCGGTGTCAGCGGCGGCGGCGGCGGTGGTGTCAGCGGCGGCAGCGGAGCAAGCGGGGCCGCGGGGCACAAGCAGCAAGCCCCCAGAGCCCCCGCGCAGTGGCAACAAGCAGGTAGGTTGTTGCTTCCTGCAGGCTTCTGCGGCTCAGCCGCTGTCCCTGGGGCTTTATGCCCCCTGCTACTTCCGGGTGTGGGGGGAGGGGACAGGTCAGCCCACGTGGCTGGCCTCTACGTTCCCCCCCCCTAACCCCCAGCCTTACTGTTAGTTGTTTCCCCGCAGGTCTCAGCGGGGAGCAAAGCAGCAGCGGCGGTGTCAGCGGCGGCGGAGGAGCAAGCGGGGCCGCGGGGCACAAGCAGCAAGCCCCCAGAGCCCCCCCGCAGCGGCAGCAAGCAGGTAGGTTGTTGCTTCCTGCAGGCTTCTCAATTAGAATGTTAAGTTGGCCAAAGATGTGGTTCAAAGTTTTTACAATACGAGTCATTTGCTCGGCCATCAGGTGGGCCCAGTTCTGATACAATCCAGAGCTAACCATCGCTGGTTTGGTAGGCCTTAATCCTGGTAAAGTATCTACTTCCTTGGTAACACCCTGGGAAATGGGATTACCTGAGGGGTCAAGCTTTCTCTTACATTGTTCCCCACCAAGCCTCCAAGGAGACTGAGTACCTGACCAAGACCCCGTTGGCTCATCAGAATTCAAAATGACATAGTGATTGAAAAGTGGTTTCTCGGGGGTCTGGGGTCCATCAGTAACCAGAACCACTGCTTTGTCCTTAGACTCCAAAATATTTTTTTCAGTTTCTGTTGTTTAGGTGGGGGAACCCTTTGAACCTCTTCCAGAGGCTTCCTTCTTAATTTTGTCGACATCCCAAAGCAAGCCAAGAAGACTGTCCTAAACCCAAAGTAAAAGGCAAGAAGCCACGGGCCCTACCACACTGCACCTGCCGGTGCCTAAGGCCACGCACAAAAGGGTGCACTCTTTTGCGCACTGCCCCAGTGCGTGCTGCTGGTGCCGCCACTGGCATCTGCTTGAGTTTATATCCCGGGAGGGAGTTCCAGGTCTGTATTCCACCCTGCTCACCGTTGTCCTGGCACAGGTGCTCTCTCTGTTTCCACCGCTCTACCGCATGGCTCTGACCCACACAGTGCTCCACCACACCTATAAGGATTATAGGATAGGAATATTCTGTATTCTACGGTTAGCTTTAGCTTAGATTCTGAGTGTGTGTGTGTGTATGTGTGTGTATGTGTGTGTGTGCGTGTATGCCCCTAGGAGTTGATGAGAAAATTCCTAGTGGAGCTGCTATAGAAAGCAATTCTGCATCAGTTGCTGAGCTCTGCACTGCCCACTTATGGTTTCTAGATGTAGGTGTGGAGACACACTATGATGATAGATGATACATAGAATATGTAACCTTAAAGCCTTGGAGGATGAACACAAATTCCACCTAACAGGATCTCTGGTCAATAATCTTACTTCAGATTCGATTAAACTGATATGCATAGCACTATTCAACAAGCATGTCTGTGCTTGTAATTCTATACCTTTTAGCTTCCTCCTTTTTGCTAACAATGACATATGTACAATTAATTTAGGCTCCAAGCTTTGGAAAAAATGTTGCTGAATTATTCATATTTAGTCTCACAAGACTACATTTAGCAATTTGGTGATCACACTTGAAGTCCTTACCCTGGCATGGGCACCTCTGCTTTAAACTATCTTGTAGTTCTACAGTACATAGAATTTGACAAATACCTCAGAATTGTTGCACAAGTATTATCAAATATTTTTAAATGGAATTTACTAGGTTTTTTTTTATCATTTCCGTAGGTTCTTTAATGAACAAACTGATTTCCCCCACAGTGGGAAAGATGGTAACAGACAAAACATTTGGGTCAAACATGGCTGAAATTTTTTATTTTTTACCTTCACTCTGGTTAAGGGGGAGAAAAACACAACCAACCCCCATAAAAACCGCCAGGTCTAATATACTTATAAACTCCTGGGTTGACACCACCATCTGATATACTGCTACTAACCTACCGGATCCCCTTCTAATGGGATCCTGAGTAGGTCTGAAACTCGATTCTTGGTTTCTCGTGTTTCTCAATGAAATCACAATTCTTGCCTTATTATTGCAAATGAGAATGAGACAAGAATCAGCTGGATTGTCACAGGGAAACATGAATAATCTCAAGAAACAAACTACCCTGTGCTGATGGGGAGGGAGGGAAAAGAAAATCATGTTGTTCCCTGCCCCAATTTCTTACCTTGTCTGGGGCTGGAAGCTGTCTTGGTGGGAAAGCTGGCCTGATCACAAATTTTCAGAAATGGGAGGTGGAAGATCAGGCGGGAGGAGGCAGACTCTGCTGATATCTTCATCATTCTATTGGCTAGCAGGAGTCAGCACCTGATAGGATGCTGAAAATCTGTGTGGAGACCACCTCTTCTCTTCAGCTCTCCCATCTACTATTTGGAATAAGTAATTAGAATTAACTTCTAATGTATGTCTGACTGTAACATCTTTCTAGTCCGACCCAGTGTACATGAAATTTGGCAGGGCTGTACATTACACTTTCAAAATCACCTACCACCTACCATCTGGAAGGCTTGAAATGAGTGCCGGTAGGGGTGTGCATGTCATTTTTGTCATTACAATGACAATTGTCATTATCATTATAGTTAGTGCAATAACAAAAATGAAAAATAATAATGGAAATAGAAATGAAAAAGACCATTTCGTTTTTGAAATAGAGGGAAAACACTATATTTCCGGGTATACCTTTTTTGTTTCTAATTCAATTGTGATAAATTTTGGGGTGCCTGTATCCCCAATGAAGGGAATTATGTGTACAAATGTCTGAAATGATTCCATAAAGGAAACAGATTTTGGAAGCAATTGAATGTTGTGATTTTATGAAAAGCTCCATACACATTCACGACTACAACCTCTTTGTCTTCCATCCAATTTGCATGAAACCTATAAATATAATGTCCCTCCACAATATTAACACACCTGCCCATTTCCCTAAAGATTGAATAAAGATTCCTGATGGTATAAGACATTAACTTGAAAATACATTTCCAGCTGTAACATTTGATTATTCCATCCTGTTTACATGATATTTGGCAGGTATGTATCACATATCTTCCCTGCCATCTCTGCAAAACTACAGGAAAATTTGATAAAGGGACCCAATTTTATAAGCAATTGAAGGTGTCCCCTTGAAGACCATTATTCAGATAAATAGCAACACATGCAGTGACAGTCAGAGGCAGTCACCTGGCATGGCAGGGGGAGAGAGGCTATAGGAGGGAGGATGGGGAGCAACCCAAAAGTCTGACAGACAATTCACTGGCCAATTACTGCATGCTTCTAGCTATACAGGACCAATTGGTAGTGGCTTCGAGGCAGGCATAGGGGGGGGCCTCAGGCGAGCATACAAGGGACATAACTGGGACTTTGGGGATAGCATCCCAGAAATCAGGAGACATAGTTTACACATCCAGGCTGGGCAATTATCATCACAATCACATACTGCAGCTCTGTGAAAGAGGACATCAGAAAATCTCTATTGGCTCTTTCCTAAACAGATGTTTCTGACTTCCCAGTAAAAAATGAGGGATAGATGTTGGGATGGTCACAGAACAGAATGAGGATATTTGGTTAACATTTCTGCTGGCCAATTGGCATCACAAACCGATCTTATAACACAGTGCCACGTAAGAGAATCCCTGGCAGAGGCTCCTTCTTTGCATATGCTGTGCAAGCATATAAAATTGGAACCCTTTATCACATTTTTCTGATATTTAGCAGAGATGATCAAGAAAGTGTGATATACAACTCTGCCAAATTCCATGTACACTGATTGGACCACAAAGATGTTACAGTCAGACATACATTTATAAGTTAATTGTTTATACCACCAGGACCCTTTCTCCAATCCTTCTGAAAGTTGGCAGAGACAGTGAATATGGGAAGTGATGTAATCTTGCCATGTTTCATCAACATTAAATGTGATTTGAAGAAGTTACACCTAAGAATGTATATGGAGATTTCTGAAAAATAAATTAATTCAACAGCTTCTAAAATTGGATTCCTTTATCCAATCTTTTTTGAATTTGGTGCACATACTGCCTTCCATTGGAGGTATAATAACTCCATGTTTCAGAAACATATAGTTTGTAGTTTATTATTATTAGAAAGACATGACCTTAGGTCATTGTCGACATATACAGCAACATAGAAAAAGCAAGGCAAACAAAACAATTACAAAAGGGGAAAAAATGCATCACTATCCATTTCACTGCCTCGTGAGGATTAACCCCCATAGTCAAAAGATCAGGAGTGACTTTCTAACCTCTGGAATGAGGCTGTTAAAGTCCATCAAATTGTTTGAAATAAAATAAAAATGGAGGCTGCAGCTGAATATAAAAAGACAATAAAGGCTTCCCACAGCTTACATCCTTAGTCAGTAACCCAAAATAAATTTCTAACCTCTACAACGAGACCATTAAATCAATAATAATTTGATTCCTTGTTGTTTAACCTTGGGCTGCACTAATTCATCAGCGCATTTGCAGTGACCAGCACATATGCACAGTGTAGGATAACAACAGGCATTGTTGGTCTAAACCCCTAAGAGGGAGATCATGCACAAAAAACCCTGCCCTTTATGGGGCTTATGCTAACAACTAACATTCCCTGGGGCTTATACATAAGAATAAATCTAATGACAGCATGCTACATTAGCTATAGACAAAGCTGAAACCTGATTATAATAGTATCCAAGAGAGACAATCACAAAATCGCCCTGCCCTTCGCGGGGCTAATGGCGGCAGCACTTGATCCCTGCACAATTAATTACAAGCAAGATGAAACATATAACGACTGGAGAAAGCAGTCAGTCTAACCTAGTCATAGTTACAGCAGTAGTAATAGTGGAGGTGCTTGGCTTTACCTTGCCCTAACCAAAACTAGTTGCAGATAATTTCCTTGTATGGGATCGTAAAGGTGGCACTCAAACAGAATATGTTGTGTCGATTCTGTAGCCTTTGCATCATAAGGGCACAGGCGATCTTCATACGGGATCCCCGCAAAACATCCAGCTAGAACGTTTATGGGCAGTGCATTAACTCTGGCACAAAGGAATAAATACTTTTCCCTAAAGGTAGCACTTGTTCCAAAGTAATGTGCTCTATGACCGATCTGTGGTATCCATAAACTTTACCCCCACAAATGGCGAGATTCTGCCACCCTCGCAAGGTCTTCCTGGTAGTCTACATCTCTCACCCTGGTGGCTATCTCCCGCTTTGCAGCTGCCAGAGTTTTGGCCTGGATATATCGGGTCGAAAGACCGATGCGGGTTAAATACTGAGTTACTGCTGCCTGCCAGGGGCTAATAAAGGTGTCTGAAAACAATAAGTGGAGAAGACTATCCTGAGGCACCCTACTCGCTTTTGCCCAATATAAGGACACCCGCTCCCAAGCCACCATAGACCAGCCTCAAGTGCCTGTCTCTATTCTTATGACTGCAGTCATGGTTCCATGACGAAGTTTTGTAAGTATACCTAGGAACCTGGTCTGCAAAGAATTCAGATCACTCTTGGTCAAAGGACCCCATAATTCGGCCCCATAAAGAAATAATGCTCTAACCTTGGCCTCGAAGACTTTCAAGGCAATCTCGGGATTCTTCCTCCTTGTCCCAGAAAACAGTCTTAGGATCGCTAGCATTTGACTCTTTGCAGTCACTTCAAGTGTTCTAATATGTTTGTTCCAACGCCCGTCAGTGGTAAAGTAATGTAAAGCCCCAGATATTTATATGATTTGGCTTGCTGAAATTGAGTGTCCCCAATAGGCCACCTGTAAACCTGTCTATTACGAGAGAAGACAAGAATGTTGGACTTAGAGTAATTGATGGAAAGCGAGTTAACCCGGCAATGGCTGACAAAAGTTGTAAGCTGTCTCAACAATCCCACCCTGGTCTGGGAGAGGAGAACCAGATCATCGGCGTATAGAAGAACACCGACTGACTTTGATGCCAGTTTTGGGGGGAAAAATCTCTCTTGTCTCGTCTGGGGTACAAGATCATTAATGAAGAGGTAAACAGGGAGAGGGCAAGGACACAACCCTGCTTTACCCCTTGGTCCACCCCAATATCTGATGTAAGCTGTCCCACAATATCCACCTTAACTGCAACAGCGGTGTTAGCATACCGAGTCCGAACTAGGAGAAGTAGCCTACTGTCGATCTTTAAAGCAGACAGTTTTTCCCACAAAATTGGGCACTTAACTGAATCGAAGGTCGCTTTCAAATCGAGGAAAGCGGCGTAGAACTTCCCGTTCTTGACTCTGTATTTCTCTATCAAATGGTGGCGAAGTAGGCAGTGGTCCAGCGTGGATCTGCCCCTCTGGAAACCTGCCTGTTCAGGGCACAGAATCTGATTATGATCTATCCACTCTGTTAATCTGGCCAGAAGGTATTTAGTTTAAATCTTGGCCACTACGCTGATGAGGCTGATCTGCCTATAATTGGCCAGGTCAGATCTGCACCCTTTCTTGTATATAGGTATCACAATAGCTCGAGACCAGCTTTTAGGTATATTTCCAGTGTTATTTATCCTAGTGAACAAAGTGGCCAAGATCGGTAACCACCAATCCAAATACCCTTTAATGGCCTCCACCTGGATCAAGTCTGGGCCAGGGACTTTGCCATTGTGGAAAGACTCTATGATTGTTCTCAATTCTTCTTCCGTGACCGAAGGCCATTCAGGAAGAGTTGGATCCAAAAAATTAAGGCCGTCCAGTCCCGAGCCTGGCTCTTCAGGGGTGGATGTCCGGGAAGCTTCTATAAACTTCACCCAGGTAAGAGGGGGGATTGGACTGGACCAGGTCACTCTCGCTTGAGAAGAGGCTCCATTAATGGTACGCCAGAAAGCACGAGAGTCATTCGCAAGGCTAGCCCTCAGGAGTTCCTGCCACTTGGCGTCATAGTACGGCCTCTTCTTCTGGTGGATCAAATCCTTGTAAATCCTCTTCTGATGGAAATACTGAGCTGGAAGGACAGCATGGGCCCCACCACGGTATATTCTGTAAATCTCATCTACCTTCCCCCTAGCCCTCCAGCACTCTGCATCATACCAGGTTGAAGAGGCACGATCTGACGGGTTGTGCTGGCGCTTACTCTGAGTGTAGTTGAGCATATATTGTTTCAGAGAGGAGGTCAGAGTGGTGAAAAGCTCAACCACCGCACCCTCACAGCCTTTGGAGATCATCTGTTCCCAGATCTTCCTGGAAGGACCTGACTCCATGGCTGACTCCCAGGCCTGGGCAACCTTCCCACTCCACCTTTGGTACTTGAAGAGGGAGGAGTTGTTTGGCTCTAAAGTCGACTCCTTCCCTGACTCTACATCGTCGGTGCTCAGGAACCTCAGGGCTAATGGAAGGTGGTCTGATAGTGTGGAGGCCACCACCTCAAAGCTGTTCAGACATGACAGAGCCTCACTGGAGGTGAGTGCATAGTCCACCACACTACTTCCCTGGGTTCCAAGAAATGTAAATTCCCCCAACGGGTCCTGGAACCCAGATCCATTGAGAAAAAATAGGTTGGAACTAGTCACCAGCTGAGCAAATCTTACTCCTGATGCATTTGACTTCTGGTCTTTAGAGACCCTCGCCTGTAATTGCGCTGGGAGAGGCCTTGCTAATGACTCGTCCAGGTAAGAGGATAAAGCTTCATCCCCATGGCCTATCCTAGCGTTGAAGTCTCCCAGCACTACCCAAAGAGCCCTTGGGTAGTTGGTCAGGGCCTCAATAATAGCAATTTCCAGACTAGACAACAGCTTGATATTAAATGAGCCAGCATTCACTGGAGGTATATAAACATTTAGGAGTACATAAGTATCATTCCCAAAGCCCAGCACTTTGCCTAGCATAAAGGTGTGTGTGTGTGTGCCTGATCTCACCCAGCACTCTAAACCCCATATTATCTATTACCAGGCAGGCCAGTCCACCGCTCGCTCTGCCTCTGGCAGCTGTAGCTATAGCCGGAAGACAAAATACTGTGTACTGATCTAGTTTGATACAATCTACCGCCTAGGTCTCTTGCAGAAGAAGAACATGGATATTGCTTCAGCAGTGCTATGAAATCCCTGCAGTCTTTGTGTGAGTGCCAGCCAGCAACGTTCCAAGAGCAGATGGAAAGAGAGTCTGGTTGCTTCTCCGCAGGTCATACCTGATTACACCCCCCTCTTACAGAGTTTGGAAGCATGGCCTGACTACCAGACATCATAAGGGAGGACAGGATTCCCTGCTCCCCAGCCTTCCTATCTTGGGACAGATTGACCCCCTCTTCAGGTGGGGAGAGTGAATGTGCCACCCCCCATAAAACCTTCCCTGCTAGCCACCAGCTGAGTGGGATAAGCAAGAGGGGGGTCCTGAAGTACAACACCTTCCAGGGAGTTGGTTAGAAAGCTCTCACTCACCTCATTGACCAGACTCCCTATTTCCTTGGTGAGAGCCATCAGTTCCCTTGCTGACTGCACTACAGCTAGTTCCTCAACACAGGGGCCCTTCGCATTTACCAGAGGGTCTTTATCTGGAGCTGCAGCTAGCTGCAGCAGCCTATCACTTATAGAGAGCAGACCCGAGCTGCTTACAGGATCCCATAGGGTACAAGTGGTGTTCCCCTCCCTCCCCATAGCAAAATTGGGGCAGGGAGACCTGTTATCTTTTCTAGATTGGCTAGTACTCCCCTCACTAGGTGCTGATGGTTCTCCAGTCACATATACTTCCCCCAACTGTACCCCCCATGAGAAGAACAGGGGGATGTGCATAAGCAAGTGGGATACGAGTCTGGTGGTGTGAAAATAGACAATTAAGCGTTGGCACTTTCCTCGCCCAGAAATTAAGCGAAAGGTCCCAATATGACCTATAGGGATCTGCTCGCCCAAAATAGAAGAAAGGTGGTAACAGATATAAGACCTAGTTTTCCAAGATGGAAAAGTACCATTAGGCAATGGCCTGATTAGAAATGAGAGTGCCTTCTACACCAGCTTAAGTCCCTTGCACCTCAGTCCCTCTGAGCTAGGTCCTTGCATCCTTCCCAAGTCAGAAGGAGGCTTTACAAATGTCCTTGGGCAAGTGGGAAATTCCCTCCTGGGGCCCGCCTCAGAGTCCAAATGTCCCAGTAAAGATGCCTGTGAAGAGTCAGGTTTCTGGGGCTCATCTCGAGGTTGCTTTGTTGCATATTGGGCTTTCTGGGTGAAATTAAGGCTCTGCATTTCCAGGATAAGTTCATTAATCATGGACCACTGCTATTCCTGCTGTTTTAGAAGGCTGTGTAGGAGAGCTGTGTAGACAACTCTTTAACCAAATCCCAGGGCAGAGGCACTGAGCCTCCCATATGCCCTGATCCCATGGGGGTCCATGTCCTTTGGCTGGGGCACAGCACTAAGAGCCTTGGAGTTCTCCAAAACAGGGCTAGCAAGGGGAGGGGAGGGACAGGGAGAGCTCCCACCATCCTGTAGGACCTTGGGTAATCCCAAGGTAGCCTTCCTCCCATTCCCCCTAGGGGGATCCCGATGGGCAGGGACAAAATCTTCTATTAACCTTTGGATGGACTGCCTCTTGTCTACATCCTTTGTGGCACCAACACGTTTCCTTGTCATCATATCCTTATCAGAGTTGGAAACCGGTGACTTTTCTTTTCACCGCAGGGCTATGGCTGAGCTCCCCTGCAAACACCGGGCTCCAGGAATCCCCAGCTGACAAGTAGGTGTACTACAGCGGTGCAGCAATGGGGCTCTTCTCCGGCAAAATCCCTGGCCACAGCCACGACGACCAACCAATGGCCGACACACTTTGAGTGTCGCCCAAGGACTGGCGTCCTCTGGGCCCCGCCTTGCCTGGATTACCTGTGGGAGGGAGAGATGCAGGCTTGAGTGGCAGGGCAATCCTCCACTGGCGGCTCTCCCCTCCTCTAGTCCTAGTCAAACACAGCACCCCCTCTACACAGCCAGCCCTCCGGACCCTGCCTTGCCTGGATTACCTGTGGGAGGGAGGGATGCAGGCTTGAGTGGCAGGGCAGTCCTCCACTATTGGCTCTCCCCTCCTCTAGTCCTAACCAAACACAGCACCCCCTCTACACAGCCAGCAGAAACATATAATGAAAAACAAAAACGTTATAGCCATAAATGTGCTTTCCATTGAAACCAATGGAAAACAAAAATGAAAGTAAAAACGAAAATGACAATTTGATAATTATGAAAACAAAAATGACAGATTTAAATAACGGAAATGAAAAAACAAAAACAATAATGACATGGGCCCCTGGTGCACAACTCTAGCGGGAAATGTACTTAGTACCTATGCCTGGTTCTCTGATTCTGTTACACCCCGATGGATGCTAAAGGGTGGCTGTATGAATGGAAAGCTCCCAACTTTTACCTCCCTAACGCTTGAAAATCCCATTCTGCTAGTCCTGCTGAAGCTGCAGAGGAGTCCTCCCCAATCCTAAATTAATGTGAACTGAACATTTCTGGTGGCTGGGCCAGACTGAATGGAATAACACATTCCTTGAAGAGTATTGATTGAGTAAGATTTTTTTGTTCAGCACTATCAATCTTTCCATTTTTGTTAAAGTGTATTTACAATTGTTGACTTTTATTTACACTTAAAAAACCAACAAAACAATTCATAGCTATGGATGTTCACAGTAAAATACAGACACTCTGAGAATTTCTTCTATAATTGTATTCACCCCTGATGAAGATTAAAGTCAAAACGTGTTGACTATTGACTTTATGAAATGCACGGATTTTACTATATGCGATAATTCATTATTATTCTATTTTTGACATCAAAAGATACTTTGGCTATTGATGTGAAATATATGCATTTTATTTGTACTCAATAATCAATTATCATTGTATTTTTGACTTCCTAAGATGTTTTTCACTATACGTTTATTGTACAACATTAATTTTGTATTTGTATTATCAATTCTCCATTTAGTTCTCTCTGTTGCTCATAACACAGTCTTACCCTTAATAGTACATCCCCCTCTCCCCATTCCAAATCCACTAGCTGTAAGATTCTCCCCAATGACCTATCAAAATGTGATCTTGCCAAAAGTTTGCTTGATCTAAATGTGTCGAAATATGCACTTTAAAGGCTACTACAAACAGCAGTTCCTGTTCGTTTCTATGCAAATATGGCTTCATTTGGATACCATACCCGTTAAGATACGTGTGGTAACAGAGCACCAGATATTGCTTGTGTTAGGCTCCTGCCTATGCCAGGATTCCAGCAAACCTCATAATAGAAGAATATATTATGAGGGGACTGGGGTGGGGACTGGGGTGACCTCATGGCTACCCACCCTAGCTAGATCCTAGAGCAAGACACAGAGTTTGATGTGTCTGGAAGAAATGTGATGCCCACAGGACATGCAAGATCTAAAGGGGGCCAGGGAATGGGTGGGTCAGGTTTACTTGGAAGGTCATTAGCAGGACTAAGCACACAAGGACAGAAGGGGTGGCATATGCAAGTCCAACCTTAGAATGAGTTGTCCCCACCCCAGTATGCTTACACCAAGGCCTCCACAGGAGTTCACTTGCTCCAAGCAACCAAGAAGAAAATATTGTGGTGTGAATATATTGATATTTTTGCCCTACTATTCAGTGACCCCATCTCCAACCTTAATGAATAAATCTAAGGTTTATGAATGACTGAAATGAACCAGAGTAGATAAGAACTGGATGAACTGTAGGTCCTCATTTATCATTTTTGAAGGGGTGAGGTTTTACAACTGTACCACAAGATGGCCTCAGCCCTATGGAAATATTATGCTATCACTGGCTGAGCCTGCCACTCTGCGGGAGGGGCCGGGTGATTAAGCATGACAAAGCCTTTTGACAGAGGACAGAAATCCCCCAGGGTTGAGATGGGATGGGCATGCACACAACTTAAAATTAGAACTGAAACTCAGTCCTCGAAAAACTTCGGAATCCATTGGGAATTTCTATTTGTAGGGGCAGTGCTGGAGGACAGAGGTTAGTTGTTTCCACCATGCCATGATTTAAAAAATAATAATAATAAGTGGGCACCACTCTGCTGCTGCTTGCTGCTTGGCACCATTGAGGCCAGAGGGATCTCTGCATTGCTCCATGTCCCCTGGCCTGGGGTGTCCAATTACCAGTGCCACACCAATGCCATAACTTTTTAAAAAATAAGCAGGTGCCACTGCTGCCTGCTGCTTGCACTGCTTGACACCATCATGGCCAGAGGGATCTGCCCAGCTCCACTTCCCCTGGTGTGGTGGTCTGTCCATATACTAGGGGCATTTCTGAGGGTTGCCACCAGTGCCATTGGGTGCTGCTGCTGCTTATACTGCCTTGGCAAGTTGGCAGCACAAGAGAGGCCAGAGAGGGATCACTTTTGCATCACTTTTGCTTTGCTTTTTTTGGTCACTGTGACTGTACTTTGTGGGTCCAACTTTGCCAAAATTCGACTGACCACTGGGACACAGGAGAGATATACTTTCTTTAATATGATGTATGGGGATGGAGCTTGCCTTGCATAGGTGGGCACTGGCAGGCACAATGCAAGCTTCTGTCTAGGTGAATGTCGGATATCTTTTTTGTGGGTGTTGTTATTAGGGATGGGTGAACGCGGTTCGGAAGTTCTGAGTTCAGCCCGAACTTGGCCTGTTCAGAAGACCAAACCCAAACCCGAATCGAAACCAACCGAACCGAACCTGATTCCAAACTCCGAAACGACCGAACAGTTTGGTCAGTTCGGATTGTGTTCGGATGAGTTGGGTGGCAAAAAAGTTTCACTGGAAGGCAAAATGTGACAGGGAGGGGGGAGTCAGCTGAGGAGCAGACTTCCAGGCACCAGGGGTGGAGAGGCTTGGAGCAGCAGACAGCCTGCCCAATCACCATCCCTTTTCTCCTCAGACCACTGGCTTCGTAGTCTGCGATTGGCCACAGGCTAGGCTGCATGGTGCTAATGGGGCTTGCGGTGAGGCGGGCACAGCAAGTAACAAAACTCATTGTTCTACCCCCTGGAAACACCTTTTGAGCTAGTCACTGTTCTTGAACAGCAGGCGTTTCAGAAGGCTTCCTCTCCCAGCCGTTTTGTACTCCTCAGTACTTTGCAATTCTCCTCCTATTTCACCCATCCAACCCATCTACCTCCATATTATCATTTATTTAGATTAGATTAGATAGATGTAGGTGTTATTTTTTGTTTTTACCCCTCCTTGTATTCCCTGCATTCAATCTTCCTTCCTCCCTCCCCCCTCCCTCTCCCTCTATATATATTCCATCCCTGATTCCCTTCCCCTGTTTTTTTAATTCATTTTGAGTAGCATTAGATTGATTTAGGTTTCATTTCAGTTTTGTACCCCTTCCTGTGTTATTTGTGTGTCGCCCATCCTACATAGATAGATAGATAGATAGATAGATAGATAGATAGATAGATAGAGGAGTTAGCTGACATAGAGATAGTGTTTAGAGATTTAGTGTTTGTAGGAGTAGGTCTTTGTATTTATTAGATAATCCATTTAGTTGATAGCATTTATAATAGTTATAGCAGTTATATTTAGTGTAGTTAGATAGATAGATATAATATTATATTATAAAATAAAAAAAACCATAAAAACATTATTTTATTTATTTGTTTTTATCAATTTATACCCTGCCCCTCCTGAAAACAGCTTGGGACAACTAACAATTTTAAAAGAATAAAAATACAATAATATAAATATAAATATAACACCATAATAATATCAACAATTTAAAATGGATAGGCCAAAAAAAAACCCTAAACCCTCCCCTCCCCAAAGGCCTGGGCGAACAGCCAGGTTTTACAAGCCTGCCAAAATGTTAAGAGGCTTGGGGCAAGGCAAGCTTCCTCCGAGAGGAAGTTCCAAAGAAATGGCCCGGCCACCAAGAATGTCCTCTACATTGTGGCCCCCCGCTTAACACGGGGGACCTCCAAGAAGGCACCCCCGGGAGACCGAAGGAGCCGCTCTGGGGCGTGGAGGGCGAGGCAGTCCCTGAGGTATTAGGGGTCCAGACCGTGAAGGGCCTTATATATCAACACCAATACCTTGAACCTGGCTCGGCACGCTATTGTCAACCAGTGCAGAGTCCGGAGCACAGGTGTTATGTGCTCCCGATGACTCATCCCCAACAGGAGTCGGGCTGGCGCATTCTGCACTAGCTGCAGCCTCCGAACCAGGAACAAGGGCAGCCCCACGTAGAGTGCATTGCAGTAGTCCAGTCTCGAGGTGATGAAGGCATGGATGAGGGAGGCCAGGTCTGGCCCGACGACATATGGACGCAGCCTATGCACCAGGTACAACTGGTGGAAGGTGGCCTTCGCCAGCCCCTCCATCTGTTGATCCAGGCGGAGATCCGATTCCAGTATCACCCCCAGGCTCCGAACCTGCTGGGCTATAGGAGGGCGAACACCCCCAATCAGGGGTCCGACACCTCCCTCGCCCTCCCCACCACCATCACCTCCATCTCATTGGGGTTGAGCTTCAGTCTGCTCTGCCACATCAACACATCCACTCTGCCACGGCCTCCAAACACTGGGATAGCAATGAGACAGCAGGGTCTGGGTCAGCTGAAAAAGAGAGGTACATCTGAGTATTATCAGCATATTGGTGACATCGCACCCCAAACCCTGTCACGACCTCCTCCAAGGGCTGAATGTATACATTAAATAATAATGAAGACAGAATGAAACCCTGAGGAACACCGCAGGACAAGGCGCAGGGGCAAGATGTTTCAGCTCCCAACACCACCCGCTGGCTTCTCCCCAAGAGGAATGAATGGAACCATTCAAGAACAGTCTCGTCCAGGCCCTGCCTCAAGCAGCCGTCTCAGCAGCAACCCATGGTGCATGGTATCAAAAGTGGCCGAGAGATCTAGCAGGATAAGAAATGTTGAAATTTTGGAGGGAGAAATGGAGAAGCCAGGGAAGGAGAGGCCGGTCTGCTGCCTGTAGGGAAGGCAATGGGGCACTTGCCAGAGGTGGAAGGGGCCATGCCAGGGGAACAGAAGCAGGCAGCAGCAGTAGCCTGAGCACGTCACCATGCCCCAAACTCAGCAGGTCTGCTTTAGGACGACAGGTTTCAGAGACTCAGCGTCGCCTCCTGGCAGTGCCCTCCTCCACTGCCACGCAGGGCACTGGAAGGCCTGTAGGACTTGAGCCTGCATCTGTCTCTGTTGCTGCTGGTGCTGGAGCAGGTGCTGGTTCTGCTTCTGATGTTCCTCCAGGACCAGCAATGTCCCCCACTGTCAAGGCAATCCCCAGCAGTCCAGAGTTGGTGGATCCCACCCCGGCTGCTAGAGGCAGGGCCTGATCCCGGGGCAATGTAATAGGGAGAGGAGGAGCAGCAGAAGCAGCAGCAGCACTAGCAGCTATAGAGGGCGGGCACAGGGAGAGTGTCACCAGCATGGCGGGCAAGGCCATTCTAGCCTCAGGGTCCCAGTACTCCCCTTCATTGGACATCACCGTGATTGTGGACAGTGAGTTGGAGGCAGACGCTAGTGCTGTAGAGGAGATGTCTGTACCTGAGGCGATGGCTGAGCCTCCTCTCAGAGCTGTGTTGCCAGTGCCACGAAGTTATCCCCCTCCCAGCAGCACTGGCAGCAGTGCGTCACCCGGGGCAGGCTAGAAGGCAGGGGGGTGGGGAATCCTGTCTAGGAGCAATTTACGCTGGTTTGGGCAGATGATTCCAGAGAGGTGCAGTGCACTTTGTGCAATAAGCTGATGAAGCGTGGGCAGGTGTTCACCAACCTTGGGACAACTGCAATGATGAGGCACGTCAAGGCATGCCACAGTGCTCTAATGCTAAGCGGGCAGGCAGGGGAAGTGGATGCCAGCGGGTTCCTGACTGCAGCAGTGGCCAGTCACCCGGCTCCTTCAGCGAGCAATCGTCCTGCACCAACTGCTGCTGCCTCTAGCAGCAGTAGCAGTATGGGGGCAGAACAGCAGCAGGAGCCTTGCAAGCAGCATCAGTCCACTATGGAGGAGCTGGGATGGGGACAGCTGCCAAGGCCATCAGGTGCTGGAGGGTGGCGTGACTTCTTTCATGAGAAAGTGAAGCGTCTGTTCACTGAGATGATTGCAATGGATGGAAAGCCCTTCTCAATTGTAGAGGACAAGGGCTTCCCATGGTTGATTGGATTCCTGCCCCCCCAGTTTAAGCTGCCTTCCCGCTCCACCCTGATTTGGACTGTGGTGCCACAGCAGTACAGGATTTTGAAGGAGCGGGTGAGGGAGCAGCTGACAGTGGTTTGGGGGGCACGGTCCACTTCACCACTGACCTGTGGTCCTCCAGGAATGCCCAGCATGCCTACCTGGCAGTGACTGCACACTGGTGGCAGGACCCAGAGGCAACCCTTGGCAGTGGCAGGAGGGGTCCTGAAGCAGGGTATAGGTGGTCCCTGCTTCAGGCACATGAAATGGACAGCTCCCACACCTCAAGGAACCTCGAGGCAGCCCTGGCCACCATGGTGAGAGAGTGGGTCACGCCAGGCATGGCCTTCACCAAGGGGTGTATGGTCACAGACAACGCAGCCAATATACTGAAGGCAGTCCATGACGGGGGCTTCACAGCATCCCTTGTGCCACACACACCCTCCATCTTGTAATCAAGGATGCTCTGGGTTTGGGGGATTGGGCCAGGCACCCTTAGCTTCCTGGTTGACTGGGGGAGGAACCTGGCGGGGTTCTTCAACCAGAGCATGAAGGGCAGCGAGCTCCTTCAGGAGAAGGAGGCTGAGCAAGGGTCCTCGGTGCACCAGCTGGTCCAAAATGTGTCCACTAGGTGGAATTCCACCTTCCTGATGCTCGAGTGGCTTCTTGAGCAGAAAGCCGCCTTACATCAGGTTGAACTGGAAACAGACATCGAGACACCTCCAGGGTAGAAAAGGGAGGAGTGGGAGATCCTTGCTCACATGGTCTTTGTCCTGAGACCATTCCTGGCCGTGACGGAGACCGTGAGCAGCTCCACCGCCACACTCAGCCAGGTGACCCTGCTGGTCCATAGCCTCCAGAGGAGCCTGGACGAGATTCTCGAGGGCAGGATTGTGGCCCTGCAGACAGGAAGATGTCCGATGAGGCGCTTGACCTGGCGCAGAAGCTGAAGGTGGGGCTGAGTGTGAACTTTGTAGAGCTCCTGCACCAGGAGGAATATGTCCTGGCAACCATGCTGGACCCCAGGATCAAGGGCAGCATGGGACATGAGACAGCGGTCTATAGCCTCCAGAAGGGTGCACTGGTGCAGAAATTCCAGCAGGCAGAACGGACTATGAAGTAGGACGCCCCTGGGGATGGTGGGAGTGTGAGCAGTGACCCCTTCCAGCCATCTGAGCTATGAGCCCTAGCGGTAGCAGCAGCACCAGCAGCAGGATGAGCAGCAGCAGCAGGACCCCTATTGCCAGCAGCTCATCCTGTGTGCGGCCACTCTGGGGAGCATGGGGCCCAGTACAAAAGGGCTAGCAGTGTGGCTGAGGGCAGTGGGGCAGGTGGAGCCCACCCAGAGCTACCAGAGGGAGTATGATGGCACCTCAGCAGCAGTGGAGACCTACCTGGAGGAGGAGCCATGAATTGATCCCAGCAGCGATCCCTTGGCCTACTGGGCCGGCAAGGCCAATGTGTGGCTGGCCCTGTTGAAAGTGGCCAAGGGTATCCTGTCCTATGCACCAACCAGTGTCCCCAGCGAGTGGGTATTCACTGTGGTGGGAGACATTTGCTCCCCGCACCGCCTGAGACTCGGGGCCAAGTTGGTGGAGCAGTTGCTCTTCTTGAAGGTCAACTTTCCACTGCTGGGATTCCCCGAGCGTCCCCTGGACAAGGAGT
Source organism: Sphenodon punctatus (assembly GCA_003113815.1). Lineage (NCBI taxonomy): Eukaryota > Metazoa > Chordata > Lepidosauria > Sphenodontia > Sphenodontidae > Sphenodon > Sphenodon punctatus. The sequence goes on along the minus strand of QEPC01010543.1, from coordinate 818,075 downwards.
GATGGTGCAATGGTACACACCATCCCATGCCAGGGGCAATCTTAGGAAAGGGCTCCTTCTCCTCCTCCTCAATCTGGGCTAGGGCTACTGCTCCTGTGCTGCTGAGGTGCTGTCCCTCCCTCCTAATACCTGGCACCCACCCTGCCCCCCCCCTCTCTCTCTCTCTCTCTCTTACTAGACGGCCTCGGCTGCCTTATATGCCTGACCTCATGATGCAGGGTGGCATTGAGAAACAAACAGTAAGCCTACCAGTTGGCCTATGGCTACATGATCTCGGCCCACCTATGCAACGCTGACTGGCTCTTGCTTTCTCATGCTGCACAGTCTTTGGTAGCCTATCTGAGTGCCCTGCTGCCAATGCCCCAGACTGCCTTCCCAACTGCCTCTCATGACACCCTGCCTGTTTGCCCACCCAGCTTACCGCCAAGCTCAAAGCATGCCTCAGTCCACCTTCCTGCCTCCCATTCCAAGGTGCCTATCTGCCCACCCAGGTTGCCTAGCTCAAAGCCTGCCCAAGCCTGCCTGCCCTACTGCCTCTCATGCCACGCTGCCTGCCTGCCCGCCCACCCAGGTTGCAAAGCACGAATCCTGCCTCAGTCTGCCTGACTGCTGCTCATGCCATGCTGCCTGACTGCCTGCCCCAGCAACCAACGTCTGCTGCTGCTAGTGCAAATGGCCCCCAGGCCTATATGCTGTCTGTGCCAAGGGTTCTGTACCCTGGCAACCAATGTCTACTGCTGAAAATGGCCCCCAGGCCTATATGCCATTTGTGCCAAGGGATCTGTACCCTGGAAACCAATGTCTGGTGATGCTAGTGCCAATGGCCCCCAGGCCAGGCCTATATGCTGTCTGTGTCAAAGGTTCTGTACCCTGGTAACCAATGTCTGCTGGTGACCATGGCCCTCAGGCCTGTATGCTATCTGTGCCAAGGGTTCTGTATGCTGGCAACCAATGTCTGGTGATTTATTTATTTATTTATTTAAAAATTATATCCCGCCCCTCCTGCCCACAGGGCAGCCTGGGGTGGTGAACAACATTAATTAAAACATTAAAACAATATAAAAATTTTAAACAATTTACAATTACAATTACAATTTTCTGTCGGGTTCCTTGCTTCCCACACCATGGTTCCTGGTCTCCAGGCACTTTCCTCTGTCTTGGCATTTCAGGGTTCTCTACCCACACTTCGGCCTTGTCTCTGGTCCCAGATTACCAGCTCTATCCCTTGCTTCCAGGACACCCTGGGGTTTACAGCTCTTCCTCTCTCTCACTCAGCCTTGTGGAGCTTTACATTATCCACCCCTTCCTATTCAGGCTGCCTGAGTCTATCAGGGAAGCCAGGGCCTCTCACACCTCCCTGGCTCTTCCCTCAGGCTCAGCCTGGCACATCAACCTTCTCATTTTACCATCCTGCTGCCAGGACTCTCTCTAAGTGGTAAGAGCTGTTGTAACTAGGCAGGCAATTTCCCCTGGCCCCGCGTAGTCAGTTTCCAGCCTGCAAAGTGCAGCCTAGTCTGTTTTAGTGTCAGGGTAGTACTGCTGCTGCCGGTAGACTCTCGGCAGCCTGGCCGCTTTCCTGTGGTGCTGTCAAGAGAAAGGGGACTATCCAGCAGATTGGAACAGGACAGAGAACAGCCACCCTGCTACATGAAATCTTTGGAAAACTTCAGAAATCACAGAGGATTTTGGACTTCAAGTTCTGGGGAGCAAGGTCATTTCCTGGAAAACTTTGGAAGGGTTGGGTTGAGCTAGCTTTCTGGAAATGAAACTTAGTGCCATATTTGGTAGAAGGGGAGGTACGGGAGGGGACAGTTGGGTGATGGTAAATTAGCAAGTTTCAAGTTTCAATTGACTTGCAAGTTGCAGCCTTGCAGGAGGATTGGGGGAAATAAAAGTGGTTGAACACACAGCCATTTCCCATTATCTGGTGGATTTGGCTGGATGCTACACTGCTAATCTGTGAGTAATGGACTGCGGTGGAGGGATTCATGGTATGGCATGGTATGGTTCTTTGGTCTGGCCTGATTTGGTCATAGAGACAATGCTGGGGGATGGGGGTTAATTGTTTCCACCATGCAATGATTTATTTTTTAAAAAATAAACAAATAAGTGGGTGCCACACTGCTGCTGCCTGCTGCTTGGCACCATGGAGGACAGAGGGATCTCTGCCTTGTTCCACTTCCTCTGGCCTAAGCTGTCCAAGTTACCAGTGCCATGCCTTTAAAAAAAAAAAAAAAGTGGGTGCCACTGCTGGCTGCTGCTTGCATTGCTTGGCACCATTGTGGCCAGAGAAATCTGCCTAGCTCCACTTCCCCTGGTCTGGGTTGTCCATATACTAGGGGCAATGCCGGAGGTTGTCACCAGTACCAAGTATACTTAAAGTTTGGATGCTGATGCTGTTGCGCTGTTGGCAAGTTGGTATCACCCTGGAGGCCAGAGAGGGATCACCTTTGCTGTGGTTTTTGTGGGCACTGTGACTGTACTTTGTGGGTTCAATTTTGTCAAGATGTGACTGATCACTGGGGCACAGGGGAGATAATATACTTTCTTTCTGGTTAAAATAATATGGAGTGTGAGGAGGGGTCTTGCCTTGCATAGGATGGCACTGAGCAGGCACAATGGAGGTGTTTTAGCGGGTGCACGAATATCTGATTTCTTTCTTGGGGGTGTTGTTATATCTGTTGGCTGGACTTTTTTTGGTTTCTTTCTGCCCTTGTGGGTTTGTATTTATTTATTTATTTATTTATTTATTGTAAAAAATTGATAACTCGTCCCCTCCTGCCTAGACAGTCGAGGGCAGCATACAATACATAAATATAAAATATCAATATAAGTACAAATACAAATTAAACAACAGAACTTGAAATGGGTCATAACAACCCCCCCAAACCAACTCCAACCCTCCCATTACCCATCTCCCCCACCAAAAGCCAAGCAGAACCACCAGGTTGTACATTGATGCCTGAAGGAGGGGAGATTTGGGGACCAGCGGACCTCTTCTGGGAGGGAGTTCCACAAATTAGCTAAGCCACCAAGAATGCCCTCTCCAATGTCGCCTCCCACCAAACATGAGGGACCTTGAAAAGGGCACTCCTGGCCGACTGCAAAGGCCACTCCAGAACCTGGGGGGTGAGGCAGTCTCAAACATAAGTGGGACCCAGGCCATTTAGGGCTTTATAGGTAAGCACCGACACCTTGAATTGGACCCAGACGGTAAGAGGAAGCCAGTGCAGAGAACAGAGCACTGGAGGTTTGTGCTCCTGGCCACCCATCCCCGTAAGTAGGAGGGCCTCCGCATTCTGCACCAGCTGCATCCTCAGAACCTTCACCATGGGTAGTCACACATAAAGCGCGTTACAGTAATCAAGTCTCGAGGTGATGAAGGCATGAATGATGGTGGGAAAGTCACAATCTGAGATATATGACCGTAACCGTCGTACCAGATGTAATTTACAAAATGCGCTCCTCGCCACAGCCACCACCTGGACATCCATGCGGAGCTACCAGTCGAGGAGCACACCCATACTGTGAACCTAAGAAACCAAGGTAGGGAGCACCCTATCAATAATAGGGGTCCACTTGGTCCTCCCCACCAGCATCACCTCTGTCTTGTTGGGATTCAACTTCAGGCAGCTTGCCCTCATCCAGTCCCCCACAGTTGTCAGACACCATCTTCTTTAGCGATTATCCCAATTTTGCTAGCCTGCTTCTCTGGGCACTGCTTGGTTGGCATAATGATTTCAAAGTGGGTGCACTGTTGATGGCGGGCCATGCTGTAGGTACTGCTGGCTTTTTGGGGGCACTGACCCAAAGCGGACAAGTTGTCGCTCTGATGTGTGGTCCACACTACTGCTCTGCTTCTAGCCAGCCATTGCACCGAGCAATGCCATAGAATTACAGATGCCAGTTGTGAGCATCAGGAAATCTCATGTAACTCTATGGTGTATGTGTGAGAGGAGCTGTTTGGGTTGACCGCGCGTCAGGAAACCATCTGAAACCAACCCAGGCAGGGCTGGGAGTGGGTGAATATGGAGGCAACTTGAGTTAGGCATTGTCTTTTCACTCTGGGGGTGAAAACAGACATAATGCTAACACCACTTTAACACTGCTTTAACATTTCTTATGCATGTTTCAGGGCTGCGTAAGGCACCAATACATGAGAAACATGCATGAGAAATGTTAAAGCGGTGTTAAAGTGGAGTTAGAACTATGTCTGTTTCCACCCTGTTTTTATACAGCACCGAGCATTGAATTTGCACGCAGACACTAATGTCTGCTGTAGTTTTTTTCTATGCACTCAAAGAGGTTTCAGTCTGCAACCTTAGCACTGGAATTTGCTCACTTTCAGATGCTGTGCAGCAAAACTTCAACCTTCTTGAAGATGTTTCCTTAGAATTCCCTATTTTTTTTTTAAAGAAAAAGTATAAAAATAATGAGATTTGCAGGGAGTAAACAGAGCATGCTATAGTTCTTCTGCACTAGAGCTGCAGTGAGTGCCAGGCCATGCAGGCACCCCATCGAATTTGGGGTGCCGACTAGCAACAGGTTGCATTTAGGCACCAAATGGTACCCAAATACAACCCAACAGGCTACCCAGCTCAGAAATCGGCTCTCAACACCCCATCCCCCGGGATGACTCACCCCACTTGCTGGGTTGCTGCTTCTCTGGTATGGATCTCTGACTTCCCCCTGCTTCTTCCTGGCTTGTGTGCTGCTCAGCTGAGAAGGGAACTCCCCTGCTTGGCTTTTTCTGAGGGTGGGGGAGCAAGGAGGCTGCTTCGCATCTGTGTATGCCTCTGTAATGGATCCCCTGTTTTTGCTGGGTGTGCCTGAACACATGCAAGTAGCTAACGTACTATACAATTCAGCTCTAATCTGCACCTTACCCTAAATTTTATGCAGCTAAATAGTCAATTTTCCTCAGTCTTTCTTTACTCTGAGTTTATACTTGTATATCCTTAGAAATACACCACAAAACAAACAAATCCCATACAAAATGTGTGTCTTATTGTTCACGAACAAGATGGGATTTTCTAAGGTTAATAACTCGGACAAATCCAAATTTAATTTCACTGGTGCACTCTGTGGCAATTATCCTCAAAGAGGACTGTTTCATTGTCAAAGTACAATGTCTGGTCTTTAACCACTCCTTCTGCAAAAGTCATTTCAAAAACACTGCAGGTTATTTCCTAACAGGAATTTATATGGAAACATATAAATTCCCTTTCAATGTTTAAAATGTCTGAAAAGACATTGCTTAAAGTGTTTTTTAAAAATTCAGAGACCAAGCCAGGAAATTTCCAGAACAAAGGGAATGCTTAAAGAGTGGGAAAATTTAAAGGAGGCAAATGTCTACCACAATAGGAAGGCAGACAAAGTACAAAGTATTTGAGTTTCTTGTCAATACTGATGAACAATAGCAATAACCTCTGCTAGCTAAGGTCTCCTACCAGAGGCAAAGAATGTCATAACATCAGCAGAAGATACAGTTATGAGCTGTCTTCATCCGACTCTTTGTCTTGTTTGGACAAAGCATTTATTGACTCTTGCTAGTACGTAAAAGAAAACCGTTTTATCAACATTTCATTTAATGGGGGGAAAGGAGCCGCTTTTTATCTTTTTCAGTATTCTGTTTAACAGCAGGGTTAGGACAAATATAATAGAGGTTTCCTAATATTTACAACAAAATTTTTTTTAAAGTTTTGTTTACATGCTTTGTTTTGTCTTTTCAAAACATCATTGTACAAACATTCCTCTGTCTTCCTCTGACATCCTTGAGGATTATTCCTTCTGGATCTTTTCTCCTTTGATTGAATTCCACAACTGTAAGGAATTTGGATCACTGAAGGCAGCAGTTCCTGAGCAGATTAGAGTGGCTCCCCATAGGATGCTCCTTTTTGAATAGCCTAGACAGATACTTCTTGATAGCCTCTGAGAGTGCAGATCTAGTTTTCCATGCATCTGTACTGCTTCAACTTTTCCCATGCAGGAGGCCAGTTGAATCTCCTAACAAGAATTTTCCCGATACCTATCTTGGATTTATACCAGTCTAATACCGTGGGTATTTTTAGATGTTATGAAATAGCAACTAACCACACTGAACCATAGTGGATCCGGTGTGGTGGCAGTGATCTCGGGAACGTCTGTTTGCTCCCAGCCAGATGCTCACCACAGTGAACATCCAGCCAGGATCAAATTTATTTATTTATTTGTTTGTTTATTTATTTATACAAGCATTTGTAGCCCACTCCCTCCTGCACAATGGCAGCTCGGGGCGGTGTACAACACAATTATAAAATAACAATAATAAAACATCTAAAATATTACACAATATAAAAATATAAAATGGACATGGTGGTTTTAGGGAATAAAACAATAAAACCCTACCCCCCCCCCAGCTACCCCTGAAGGCCTGGAAGGACAGACAGGTTTTACAACATCTACAGAAAGACGGGAGGTCCGGGACAAGCGGGCCTCCAATGGGAGGGAGTTCCACCACTGAGGTGCAGCCGCTAAGAACGCCCTTTCTGCCGTCGCCAATGGCGTACCCGGGGGACCTCAAGCTGGGCGCTCCCAGGAGACTACAAGGGTCATGAGAAAACCCGAGGTCTGAGGCAGTCTCGCAGGTAAACATGAACCAAGCCATTTAGGACTTTATAGGTCATAACCAGCACCTTGAATTGGGCCTGGAAGACAATAGGCAGCCAGTGCAGAGTACGGAGCACAGGTGTTATGTGCTCACGTAGACCCATCCCCGTCAGGAGGTGGGCCGCCACATTCTGCACTAGCTGTAACCTCCGGACCATCATCAAGGGCAGCCTCATGTAGAGCGCATTACAGCAGTCCAGTCGAGAGGTAACAAAGCATGGATGATGGTTGCCAGATCCGAGTCCAAGACATACGGCGTGGCTGCAGTCATCACACCAGATGTAATTGGCTAAATGCTCCCTTCACCACAGCCTCCACCTGATAATTCAGGTGAAGCTGTGGGTCAAGGAGCACCCCCAGACTCCAAACCTGCGTCGCCAAAGGGGGACAGACCCCGTCAATGATCGGAGCCACCACCCCCTCAACCCTCCCCACCAACATCACCTCCGTCTTGTCAGGATTCAGCTTCAGACGGCTCATCCTCATACAGTCCCCCACAGCTGCCAAGCACCAGGTAAGCACTAAGACTGCTGGACGTGAGTCATTCGAAAATGAGAGGAAAAGCTGTGTATCGTCGGTGTACTGATGACATCGTATGTCGAACCCTCTCATGACCTCAGACAAAGATTGCATATACACGTTGAACAGGAGAGGAGACAGAATAGAACCATGCGGGACTCCACACGTGAAATTCCAAGGAGATGTACATTCCCCGAGAACCACTCACTGAGTTCTCCCTGCCAGGAATGAGTGGAACCATTCAAGAACAATTCCCCTCACCCCGGCCCTCACCACCACCTGCAGCCTCACCACCACCAACTCGTGATCAACGGTATAAACGCCGCCGACAGATCCAGTAAGATCAAAATTGTGGATATGCCCTGATCCAATTTATGGCACAGGTAATCAACCAAAGCCACAAGTGCAGTCTCCATGCCAAACCCGGTGCAAAATCCCGAATGCGAGGGATCAAGAAAACCGACCTGGTCCAGGTGCTCAGGTAACTGCCAGGCCACCACCTGTTCAATAACCTTCCAGAAAAAGGGAAGGTTAGAGACTGGCTGATAGCTGGCCGGGGAGTCAATGCTCAAAGATGGCATTTTGAATAGAGGCTGTACCACCGCCTCTTTAAGATGGCTCGGCACCCTTCCCTTCCTAAGGGAGGTATTGATCATCCCCGCCAGCAACAGTCCTAATGTCTCCCGGATGGCATTCATCAGCCAGGACATGTATGGATCTAATTCACAACAGGTGCCTGGACTGTCCCAAGAACATCCGCCGCCTCAGCGGGTGACACCCACTGAAACTGATCCCACAACCACCGAAAGGGCGGGGCTTCCTGTACCTCTAATTCATCCACTGTCATTAATGCAGCATCAAGATCATTGTGAATCTGAGCGATTTTATCTGTGAAAAAGTCAGCAAACATGTCACAGTGGGCACTAGAAAATTCCAGTTCCAGGCGGAGAGAGGCCATACTGACCAGCCTCTGCACTACCTGGAAAAGCTCCGCTGGATGTGACTTCACAGACACAATAAGGGTAGCAAAGAACTCCCTCTTTGCTGTCCGTATTTCAGCAGCATAAGCTCTTAAACTGGCTTTATGCTGCAATTGGTCAGTTTCAGCACATGTTCGATGGCACCGTCACTCCCACTGCCATCAATCCTGCTTCATTCAGTGGAAGTCCTTCGTGAACCACGGCGACCCCCATCGTCGGCTTTCTGGAAGTGGATGCTTGGGAGCCATTTGGTCGATAGCCTCAGCTAACAAGCTGTCTCAGAAGGCAATGAGGTCATCGAGTGACCGACCATCAAGATCAGAAGGCATTTTCCCTAGAGCATTCTGGAACCTCTCTGGTTCCATAAGTCTCTGGGGGCGGACCCAATGAATTGGTCCTGCACCCTTCCGGGGACAGACATGCGCCAGGAGACTGGTCCAGAGGAGGCAATGATCTGTCCATGACAGGGGTAAAACCATTACCTCCCCCACCACCGGATCCCCCACCTCAAGGCTGGTGCAGAACATCAGGTCAAGGGTATGTCCCCCCTCATGTGTTGGACCCTTAAACTTCTGAGACAGTCCCATGGTTGTCATGGCATCCATGAACTCATGCTCTGCTCCCCCCAACTCTGTATTGGTGTGGATATTGAAATCGCCCAGGACCAAGGTCTTCGGGGATTGCAAAACCACCTCCAATACCAGTTCTGCTAGAGTGTGTAGGGATGCTGTGGTACAGGTAGGTGCATGGTATACCAAAAGCAGCCCTAATCTGTCTCCTGCCAAATCAATCACGAGGTAGACCCCCTCCATGCCCAAGATGGTCTGCACAGGATGCCTCCTCACAGTCCAAGTATCCTTGAAAACAATGTCTACATCACCTCCCCATCCCTCTGACCTGGGATGGTGCTATACAGAGTACCCGGCTGGAACAAGCTCAGCCAATATAGGCCCTGACTCATTGTCCATCCAGGTCTCGCTAATAGATACAAGGTTGGTCGATTGATCCAGAATCAATTCCTGGATTGTAGTTGTTTTATTACTGACTGACCTCGCATTCAACAGCAGCAGCTCCAGACCAGGGGCTCCTCTGATCCCAATCCCTATATCACCTGCCAGGGGGCCTCCTCACAGCTGTCCTTTGCCTTCCTGAGAGACCATAATTACCCCAGCCCATCACAACCCCAATGGCCATGGAAACCCCCCTGGCCCGCTCCCCCCGGTGGCCATCCCACCGGACCCCCAAGGGCATATCCTCCCCCATCCATTTCCCCGCTCCCTCCTCCCTCCCCCCCATCCTGTCTCCCCCCTCCCCTGTTTCATCTCCCTTTCTC
>QEPC01010543.1:791439-808324 GCA_003113815.1 Sphenodon punctatus | reverse complement strand
TAATAATAATAATAATAATAATAATCCCCCCATCCCTTACTATAAACCCCTACCAAATGCTGTCAACAAACCCGCACCCAGCCTCCCCTAGCCCTCCCCTAAGGGCCACACCCAAGGGCCCTTTAGCATGGCCCTTAGGCACACTGCCTGTGGCACATGCCTGTGACTACACCGAGCTGCTTCCCTTTTATCCCCCTTCCACTGAATGCCACCTGGAGGGGGCGAGGAGGAGCTCCTATCCTCCGTCTCCATCTCTCCTACAGTGGAGAGGGAAACTGCTGTCCCAGTGGGCTCCACTCCCCTCCCTCTCGCAGGTGAGACAATCTAGCTCCCAGTCCCCAGTGCTTAACTGGGGTCAGTGGTGGCAGTGGGATTGCAGGATCACAGGGTCAGCAGCAGCACCAGGAGCTAGGTGGCAGAGATGGAAATTGACCACAGATCTGGAGTTGAGGCCAGTCTCACCTCCAGAACCATGGTTAGTTTGGCCACGATCTGGGACAGAACTAGGAATGACCACAGGTAATGACTGTTACCCATCCCCATCCCAGAATCAGGCCCCAACCATGGACGAGTCTCATTGGCCACTGCACCTGCACATCTCCCTAAGGGCAGGTGTTCGTGGGAGCATGGCGGGGGTGGGGCTGTGCAACCGCACGTCGCACCGTTCATCCCCGCCCCCTCCCAGATTCTCTACAGTAATCAGACTGACACGTCTAAAGGATGGCTGGCATGATCACAGACTGGGATCCGGAACGGACCAGCATTTAGCGTGGTGGGCCGAGAGATCAAACACATCTGAAATTAACCTATGCTGTCATGACCCTAAATGTCTGTTCACAATTTTAACCTCTTGGCAGCTCTGTAGATAACTGTTTAAGATGAGAAAAAACCAACCCCTGTGGGGAAAATCTCACCGTAGACACTGGGTGACCTTGTGCAAGTCACAACCTCTCAGCCTAGAGTCAGGGTGGTGTAATGGATAAGATGCTGGGCTTGATCCTGGGAAGCCAGGATTTGAATCCTGCCCAGCCATGACCTCACTGGGTGGCCTTGGGCAAGTCACAACCTCTCGGCCTCAGTTCCTCATCTGTAAAATGGGAATGTGTGTGTGTCTGTCTCTCCCTGTGTTCCCTCACCCTTATTAATATTAGTTTGTAAGCCCGCTGGGCAGTGACCTGTCTCCAAAATCTGTGACTGTAAAAGCACTGCGTAGGACTAGTAGCACTATAGGAATGATAAGTAATAGTAGTGTTGGTAATACTGGTAGGGGAGAGCAAGTGTTCCTGCACTAGTAGGAAATACCTACCTTTGCAACTGTTCATTGGTATTTCTTCACTATTCATTGATTCCGCACTTCTGCTTTTTTGAGATCCTCACCAGCAAATTTTCCAGCATTTCTATAATTTTCCTTCAATTCCCAGTATTTTAATCATTTTTTCTCAATGGTTTTTCATCATTTACAGCACTTTCCCTCAATTTATGGCTTTTTAAAGTGCAGGCACAATTAAGGCAGACAGCAATTACAGTACAATTGGCAGAAATTAAGGCAGGCAGGCAGGCAGCAGGCAAGGTGAAATGAGATGATGTGGACGAAAAATAGCAAAAATCTGGTAAGTTTTCTTGTGGTGAAAATGAAGGTGAAAGACCTGTTTCTGACAGAAACAGGATATGTCTTTAGACATAACAAAGATTGGGTGTCAAAACTCCTAAGCACGTGTTTGGCCATTGTGTGTAAGCACCATAACAATCCAAACACCAATTTGGTCACCCGTTGAACACGCGATGTGATTAAAAGGACGCGATTGATTAAAAGGACAATTTGCGTGTTCCGGCTTAAAAAAGAAGGACAGACAAAGAACCAATGTTCCATGTTTAGCCATCATCACAATTAACATACTTTATTCTAATATATACTTCATACTATTCCAGAAATATTAATAAATTACACAATTGATGCAAAAATGCAATAACAAACTACAGTAAAATACCATTAAGAACATGGTTGTAGACCCCAAATTAATACATCCATCAATATTCAAAAGCATTAATCAAAAACCAGAGAAGAAGTTTATTCACACATCTCAGACTTGGTGTGCCTTGCATGGGATGGATATGTTGGTAGGACAACACCTATCCTACACCTACTTTGTGGCAGGAGGCTTATCAATAAGCTCAGTTTGTGGGAAGATCAGAGACACTTGGGGGGAAAGTTCACATGTGCTTACTGGGGAGTACAGATTCCCATATCACCATTTTAGTTCCATGTTTAATAAAGGCATCTCCGTTCATTGTCTGGTAGTCATTACTTGTGCCACCGCTAGGGTAATATTGGTCTTCAGCTAATACCTGCTCTTTAAACAGAGTTGTAAAAATCTATTCTCTCTTTCTGTCTCTCCTTAGAGAAAAAGTAGATTTTGTTTGACTGTTCCAAGAGCACCTATTCTCTGGAGGCTATTGCCATTAGTCATTATGGCAGCAATCGTAAGCATGCTTACTTGCAAGTAAGAATGGGTCATGAGCAATGAAAACTCATGAGCAAATGCGTTTTGGATTATAGTCAGAATCTATAAATCTTATAGACTAAAAGCTTTAGTTTAAGGCTACAGTTTTTTATATATGCTTATATCTTTTTCTATATAACAATTTCTATTCCACATAGAAAAGACCTGATTTATCTTCCTTTTCTGAATGAACAAAAATGAATTTATACTCTATTTTTCTAAAAAAACTAAAAGGAAGACCTCATCAATCCCTCCAAAAATAATTTAAAGATACTGCTAATTTAATATATTTTCAGATGGGTTCAGAATATAGTTCCCATGCTCTGAAAATTCAGATCACTGACAAGCAAATGTTGTAAACCGCCCCGAGCTGCATTGCAGGATGGGGCGGTATAAAAATCTATTAAATAAATAAAATAAATAAATAAATATAAAGAAAAACATGTGGAACAAATAACATTTGGAAGGGTAAACTTTGAGGATGACACTCCTGTGTAATAGATAGTAGGGATTTTATTGACCCTGTATACTGAGGAAATGTTATTAGATAATGATATCAATACATCATGTATAGCTCTATAAAAATGAAATATTAAATCATAATCAATAGGAATTATCTGGACTTTGTCCCATGGCACTTGGCCTAATTGTCTGGCCACAGATAATGCAACTAAATACTTGTCAAACTAAGTGGTTTCCACAATCCTGAAATCATTTATGAACAGTTCCCTTGAGTTAATAAAAGGTTTTGGGACAGTGGTTTTAGGCTGCAATCCTACTTTGTCTACATGCACTGATAAATTGCATACCAAACTTGACTTAAATAGGTGCCCTCTCCTTGTTCACAGTAAGAGGCATCATTGCCCATGGCTCACTGTCACTTGTGCATGCAGCATCACTCAACCAGCAGGACCCCTCTGCATGGTCAATGCTTTAGTGTGCTCTGAACACAGTTGTAATTTTTTTCCCAGGTACAGAGGTGTGTTCTTCTCGCATTATAGGGAATAGCACAACAATGGGTGAAAACAGACACGATAGTGGCACACATTGGCCCACTTTGACCCAGGACCTACCTGCATGTTTGTTCCATCGCTGCCAGATATGTGTTTGTGTATGTCCAGGGTAGGGGGTAAACAACTGTTAAGGGTCAAGTCCTCCCCAAAGTTTCAGAGACGCATCCCAGGCCAACACCTGCTCATCTAGACCAACGTGGCTCTGCATTTATGTTTGGTCCTGCATATCGCTGCTACACAGAGATGTCCACCAGGACCACAAAACTGTGGGAGAAAAGCCCAGAGCAGAGAATGGAGTGACTGCACCTCAATACCCTTCCACACAAGAAAGGCCCAGAAACCTTAAAGGGAACACTCCATGTGTTTGGGAGCAGAGGGGACTTGGGGACTGGGTGCTCTGCTGAGATAAAGGGCATCAAGGTGAAATGAGCAGCTCCATAATGCCTCACATGCTGGGGCACCAGAGTTCCACAGGGCTTGGAAGGGCATGTGACCCCCTCCCCCAAATCGCACATGCTTCTGTCATTGGACCCAGCCCATACTCGGTCTAGTTGTTCCCCATTTCTCTCTCCTAAGCACAGGAATTTCCCTTCATTTACAGTACTCCCTGTACCCTCTTTCCTGTTGCTCCAACTCCTTTCCCCCAGTACAGCCATTCCTAGAGTTCCCTTCTCCACCATTCTACCCGCTCCGCCTTCACTTCAGGTCCTCACGAAAGCTTCCTCCATGTGTGTAAGTACACCCGATAATCTCTCCCTTCTTGGTGTTATTGCTACCTAGAGTAGCTATATCACAACAGCATGCCACATAAACGGTGCTACAATTATCCTGTTTATTGTGCATGAAGTTGTTATTTACACCTGAACAATCCTCCCTCCCTCCTCGATCCATGGCTGCGAGACCCCAATATATATACAGATATTTGCATATTTGGATTGCCCATGCAGGCAATATGCTTGCACAAGGCATCCCGTATCTTCCAGGCTATGTGGGTCATGCAGCAGTCATCCTGCCTGTACAACCTCTCTGCACTTATTGCCCTCCATACTCCAGCCCGTGCACTTCGCTCCTCCTCTGTCCCTTCTCTCACCCTTCCACGCCTTCCCTGCTCCCCTAAACGCCTTCGTCCCTTCTCACTTGCTGCCCCCCATGCCTGGAACTCCCTCCCTGTCCACATCCGCCTTGCCCCCTCCCTTCATACCTTCAAATCTCTCCTTAAAACTCACCTCTTTCGCTCTGCTCTGTCTGACTCTTTATCCTGCTGAGCCACTATTCCTATACCTATAGTCTGTTTACCCTTATCCTTGCCACATGGACCTGCCTGCTGTCATTCTCATCGTAACCAAGCCAAGTACGTGCACTTGAGACCTTGCATCTTCATGAATGTTAGACCCCTTGTCTCTCCCTCTGTTCCCCTTCCTATGTCTCTCCCCCAGCTCCTGTCGCTCAGATTGTAAGCCCTAGGGGCAGGGACCATGTCTATTTTATTACTTTGTAAAGTGCCATGTACACTGCTGGCGCTATATAAATGTTTGTTAATAATAATAATAATAATAACAACAGCACTGGCTTGTGGGGGGCAACAGGGAGGGGGGTTATTTCCAAGGCTGCACCATCTGTCTCAATTATGTTATGCAGAAAACAGGTAGCTGTGATCATTGGGGGTGGGGGGGTGGGGTGTCATCTCCACCTTGTAGATGATCCTCCCATTGACGGATCGCCAGCAATATTTTAGCACACTGAAAGCTTGTTTAACCATGCAGCTGGAGGCACACAGCTGCCTGTTGAAGCAGGCTTCTTCTGGAGTGTGGGCCACAGTGTAGGCCTTCATCTCCGCTATGGCACGGGCAGATCATGGCGATCTTGGTGCCATTGATTGTCCGAATGTAATTGGGGAACCCTATCCCACCCAGAAGCCTTCCATCACCTGCTCTGGGTCAATGAGTTGCACTGTCCTGTTGAGTAGTAGGGCTTCATCAGCCTTGCAGAACCTGAACACAATGACACCCATGGTAGATGTTCCTACACTAAACTCCTGGGAAATGGAGCAGCAGGAGTCCAGGGTTGTGAGGATCCAGATGGCAATGGCTGGCCATTCACTGGTCCATGGGGATGGGTGGCCTCATTAGTGCTGAAACTCAGTCCTTGGTTTCCTCTGCAAACACCAAGAATCAGGACGTTCAACTTGATTTTCTGAGTTCTGAAGTTTCAAGGAAGTCCCACCGAAATTTCGGAACTTCAAAAATCCTTAGTCGAGTGCAGGGAAAGGGGGTGGAGGCCAACACTAGGCCCCTATTCCCTGGCCTCCACTGGCCAGGGAGGGAATAGGTCAGCGTGGGCCAGGGAAGGGACGTTGGGAGAGTAGCAGGGGGTCACGGGTGGTTACCTTTCGGAGAGGTCTAGTGCCAATGCATGGCCTCTTCCCAGTGGGTAAGTTTGAAATTTTTTAAAAAAACAACACTCACTGTGCATGCTTGACCCTTTTTAAAGTTGGCGCTGGCAGCATCATTCTGGAAGCTGCTGCTCTTCTGCCCACCCACTGCCTGCCAGATTCTTTCTCTCTTATGCATACCTGTCACTTCTGTAAGAAATGGTATTCACTTCTCTAAGAGATGAGAATGTCCACACACTGCTGCTGCTGCTGCTGCTGCTGCTGCTGCTGCTGCTGCTGGACACCTGCATTATTTTTTATTTTTGAAAGTTTGTATTGATTCCATATGAGAGAAGCAGTTACAGGTGTTTGTTAGTCATTTACAGTATGCCAGATAGTTTGAACAAACACGATGTTTAGTAACTACAGTCTCTAATCCTCCATTTCCAACTAAATTTCCCAGCCTTCCCCACCAGCCCTCATAAGAACAAACCCAAACAAACAAACAAACAAAAATTTGGGGGGGAGGGGAACGACATCTCTGAGAAAAGGGTAAGAAATTAAATAACATAATTTAAAGAAATCAAAAAGCTGACAATTTGAATACAGATATTTGCTTGATGGTTTGTTGTGGGAGAGCTGCTGTTGTTCAAAAACTATCTTTGTCCAAGATTTCCTGATTGTCACAGGTGGGTGTTTCCTTATGTTTCATAAATTCGTAACATGGAGTCCACATTTGGTAGAATTCCTGAAGCTTGTCATGAGTTCCAGTCAGGATCTTCTCCATTGTATATATAAACCAGAGCAGGTTAATCCATTACCCTTCTGAAGGGGTCCTTTCACTTTCCCAATTTTTCGCAATGATGTTTACCCCAGCGGAGATCAGGTGAGTACAATTTTCTGTTTTTAAATTCTCTTTTAGTTTTGATTTCAGGAATATTCCAAGGAGAAATACTTCTGGCAAGAATTGCAAAATTAGATCTGTAATCTGGGTAATTCACTTCCAAATCATCATCCAAAAGAACTTGATAACCATGCAGTCCCACCAACAGTAGAGGTACGTTCCCTTTAGACCACGTTTTCTCCAGCATAGATATGTTTTATTTTTAAACATTATGGCCATTTGTTTAGGAGTTCTATACAGTCACATAGAACTGTGATTCTACCAGTGCCAATGAGTTAGAAACATTTGTACAGATGTGACCATAATGCTTCCTGATCTTTCTTATCTATTTGTTTATATAGGTCCTGTTCCCAACACCAGTTGTAAACAGCATCAGGTAAGTACCAGATGTCTTTCAGAAGTTTGTATGCTATTGATAGGAAGCCCTTTTTGTGGAGCTGTCCAAATAATAAATCTTCTTTCTAGTGATTTTTCTGACAATATTTTCTTTTCTATGTTTTTGTGTCCATTTCTTTTCTATTTGAGTGTAATTCAGCCAGTTAATTTTATATTTAAGATTCACTTCTATTTCTTGTTGTGATAATAACTCCTGGCCATTAAATAGGTCTTTTGGTCTCCCCATGTCTGCTAGATCAAGTTTAGTTAATAAAGGCCCCCCAATTTGTCTGGTCTTCAGCCAGTTATTTTTGAAAGGGTAATATGTTGAAACTTCTGGATTTATTTCTGCTTTTTTCATAACTTCTCCCCAAACCTTCCAAACCATACATGCAAATGGATGTGGTACCCACATTGGTTGTTTTATATTAATTGGGGTTAGCAGTGTTTCTCTAAAGTCATCTATCTGAAGTAACACACACACACACCCACCCATGCACATACTTGTATCCATTTAATGTTTTTGGGCTCCCAGTACCAAAGTGTAATGGCTCTTAAAGTAGTAGTCCGAGCATACATCTGGGTGTTGGGTCTTCCCTTATCTTTCCCTGATCTTAATACAGAGAGTCTAATTCTGGCACGTTGACCTTTCCCTACTATATTTTTTAATTTTTTTATTTATTTGTATTAAAAACACTCTCAGGTATGTGAATTGGTAACACATATATGAGATATAGAAGCTTAGGTAGAACCGTCATTTTGAAAAGGTCCCTCCAGGAGGGAATTCCATGACCGTGGCCTGGCCACCGAGAACGCCCTCTCCATTGTGGCCCCCCGTCTTACACGGGGAACCTCCAGAAAGGCGTCCCCGGTGAACCGAAGGGATTGCTCTGAGGCATGGAGGGCAAGGCGGTCCCCGATATATGAGGGTCCCAGACTGTGCAGGGCTTTATAAATCAATACGAACATCTTGAATCTGGCTCGGTACGCTATAGGCAGCCAGTGCAGAGCGCAGAGCACTGGTGTTATGTGCTCACGCCTCCCCGTCCCTCTCAGGAGACGGGTTGCCGCATTCTGCACTAGCTGCAGACTCCGAACCAGAAACAAGGGAAGCCCCACATAGAGCATGTTACAGTAGTCTAGCCTCGAGGTGATGAAGGCATGGATGAGAGTGGCCAGATCGGGTCTGGAGAGGTAAGGTTACAGTCTCCGTACCAGATACAGCTGGTGAAAGGCGACTTTAACCACCACCTACACCTGCCGATCCAGACAGAGGCACGAATCCAAACCCACCCCCAGATTCTGAACCTGAAGAGCAACAGGTGGGCGAACCCCCCTATCAGGGGGTTCAGCACCTCCCCACCCTTCCCACTACCATCACCTCCGTCTTATTGGGATTGAGCTTCAGTCTTCTCTGTCGCATCCAATCCGCCATGGCCTCCGAACATTGGTAGAGTAACGAGACAGCAGGACCTGGGTCAGTTGAAAATGAGAGGTACAGCTGAGTATCATCAGCATATTGGTGACATCATACCTCAAACCCTCTCATGATCTCCCCCAGGGGCTGCATATACACATTAAACAACAGTGGAGACAGAATGGAACCCTGCGGAATGCCGCAGGTCAAGACCCGGGGGCTAGATGTTTCAGCCCCCAGCACCACCCGCTGGCTTCTACCTGAGAGGAATGTGTGGAACCATCCAAGGACAGTCCCATCCAGACCCCGCAAGTCTCGCAGCCATCTCAACAGCAGCCCATGGTCCACAGTATCAAAAGCGACCGAGAGATCTAGCAGGATCAAAAATGTCAAACATCCTGCATCCATCTCCTGGCGGAGATCATCCACCAAGGCCACCAACACCATCTCAGTACCATAGCGGGGGCAGAATCCAGATTGAAAAGGGACAACAAAACTGATGCTGTCCAAATACGCCTGGATCTGCAGTGCCACTGCCCGTTTAATAACCTTCCCTAAAAAGGGAAGATTAGAGACAGGGCGGTAGCTGGCTAGTGCGTCCACATCCAAAGATGGCTTCTTCAGCAGGGGGCGCACCACAGCCTCCTTGAGACTGGGCGACAACCTCCCCAGCCAAAGGGACGTGTTCAGTACCCTCACCAGCACCGTCCCCAAAGTCTCCCTGGAGGCTTTCACCAACCACGGATCTAATTCACAACTCGTGGCTCTAACAGACCCCAGGACATTCACACATCAGCCAGCATCACTTCCTGAAACTCATCCCAGAAAGATCAACCAGACGGTGCCTCCATAACCTTGTGCCCCTCGCTTACTGCTTCCAATCCTGTGTCAAAGATACTCTGGATCTGAGTGATCTTGTATGCAAAGTAGGTGAAAAACTCCTCACAGCTGGCCTGGGACAAGTTCCCATCCAGGCAGAGGGAGGCCGGACTGACCAGCCCCCGCACCACCCGGAACAGCTCTGCTGGAAGCGACTTTGCAGACAGCAGCAAAGAACTCCTCCTGAGGGCAGCAAAAAACTCCTCCTTTGCCGTCCTCACAGCCTCAACATAGGACCGCAAGTGGGTCCTATGGAGAAGTCGATCAGATTCAGAGCGGGTCTGATGGAAGTATCGCTCTAATCTCCTACCTACCTGTTTCATACACCGCAGCCCCTCAGTAAACCAAGGGGCCCTGAAGTGATGAGATGGAGGCAGTAGACGTCTCAGAGCCACCCTGTCAATGGCTTCCCCCAGCAAGATGCTCCAATGCTGTACCAGCTCATCAATCGAATGACCATCAGTGTCCAGGGTTATCTCCCTCAGAGCCTCCTGGAACTGCTGTGGTTCCATCAGCCTCTGAGAGCGGACCATCCTAACTGGTCTATACCCCTTCTGGAGGGGGTGCGCTGAGAGGTTGGCCTGTAGGAGATAATGGTCCATCCATGACAAGGGCATGACCCTCACATCCCCCACTAACAGATCACCCACCTCAAGACCAGAGCAGAAGACCAGGTCGAGGATATGCCCCCCCCACCATATGGGTCTGGCAGTTGACCACCTGGGAAAAGTCCATGGTTGCCATGGCGGCCATGAACTCATGCTCCGCTCCTACAAGGCCGGCATCGGCATGGGCATTGAAGTCCCCCAGGACCAAAGTCCTGGAGGAGCTCAGTGCCACCTCCAAGGCCAGCTCTGCTAGAGCGGCAAGGGATGCCGCTGGGCAGGAAGGGGCCTGGTATACCAGCAACACCCAAGCTTGCACCCAGCCAAATCAAACACCACATGGAGGGCCTCAACCCCTGAAATCTCCTGGACTGGATATCTCCTAACTGGCCAGTCCTCCCTAAAAATAATAGCTACACCTCCCCCCCAGGCTCCCTGTGCAGGGCTGGTACTGCACAGCATACCCGGCTGGAACGAGATATGCTAAAGATGGCCCTGCCCCCTCATCCAGCCAGGTCTCTGTAATACACACAAGGTCCACCGCCCCATCCAAGATCAAGTCCCGGACAACTGGGGCCTTATTCACAACAGACCGTTTGTTCAACAGCATCAGCCCTTTACGGGAGGACCCTGGTCCCTGACCCTCCCTGACCCTCTGTGGGGGGGGGGCACTCTCTCAACCTCTATCAGAGACCTCGGTCCCCTGAGGGTCTGAGTCACCCATCCCCCTGGACCATACCATCCGCGCCCCATAACCACCCCTATGGCCATTTCTCCCCTCTCATCCACTCCAACCTGACCCCTTGGTTGTTCGTTCTGCCTCCAGAGTCCTCCCCTATGATCCTTCCCCCCTCCCAACTTCCCTCCCCTCCCCACCAACACCCCCTCCTCCTGAGACTCCCTCTCTCACAGGGAGTCCCCCTACCCCATCATATGGGCGGTGCCCCCCATCTCACTGTGGGGCACAACCCCTTCCCCTCCCCATCCCACCCCCCCTCCCCACCCCCAGGATTCCTCCTCTCACAAGGAATCCCCTCCCCTGGGCTCCCCCTATCACAGCAAGTCCCCTAACCCTCCCCAGGGTGCGCGTCCCCTCCTGTAACCCGGGGGAGATTAGCCCTATCCACCCTAACCTACTCCCCATACCCGCCACTCTCAAGCCACACCTACCTCATCCCCCCCAAACCCCGTTAAAACCCCACAGCACCAAACACAGCTTGCAGCTGCCCAGAGGACCCCGCCCTGGGAGTTATTACCTGGGGAAGGGGAGGGAGAAGCAGAGTGGCAGCAGGCTCCCTCAGTCAATACAGCCCCAGTCCCCACAGCACCAAACACAGCTTGCAGCTGCCCACAGGGCCCTGCCTTGGGAGTTATTACCTGGGGAAGGGGAGGGAAAAGCAGAGTGGCAGCAGGCTCCTCCAGTCAATACAGCCGCAGTCCCCACAGCACCAAACACAGCTTATCAGGTGAGACTGTGGATTTAAATATATTAGTTTAACCCAGTTTAGGAAGCTGTCTTCAAATCCCATCTTCCTCAATGTATTTATTAAAAATTTGAAAACAATTGTATCGAACGCCTTTCCAGCATAGACAGAAATAATAATTGCTTTGTGATTCTTTTGATTTATCTAATGGATTATGGTAATTACTCTTCTGATGTTATCACTGCCTTATACAACCATGCATAAATCTGACTTGATCTGGGTCAATAAGTCTATTAATACTCTTTAACATCCGATTAGCCAGGGTTTTGGTGAAAATGTTCAAATCTTAGTTTAGTAGTGAGGTTGGTCTGTAACTGCCACATTGATTTGGGGGTTTTGCATCTTATAAGCAGAGAATAACTCTAGCTTGGTAGAATGTTGATGGGAGAGAGCCTGTTGAGTTAAGTTGGTTAAAAACTTTTATGAGAACTGGCACTATTTGATCTTTATATATTTGGTAGAACTCCATGGGGAATCCATCTGGACCACAGGCTTTACATTTTGGCAGGTCCTTAATTGTATTAGAAATTTCTTCTATGGTAAAGGGCTCATTTAAATTTTCTAATTGCTTGTTTGTTAATCTTGGTAATTTGGTTTTAGTTAAGGATAGTATATATAGTTTTTTATAATATTCCAGGAAACATTCCTGTATCTTTGCCTGGTCAGTTTTTATCTCACCTTTATTATTAACAATTTGAGATATAGTAATTTTTGTTCTTTTTTGTTTGACCATCCAAGCAAAAACATGGCCATTTTTATTGTTTTTCTCATAATAGAATGCTGTGATTTTTCTCAGTTCTCTAACTTTGGGTTTAATTTCTGGGCTATTAATTTATGTCTTAATTTTATCAATTTGCTCTTCATATCTTGGTGATAATTGACCTTTATGTAGGGCAGTCCATTTGCAAAGTTCGTGGTATAGATGTTACAGTTCTTTTGCATTGCCTTTAGTCTGGTATGACTTCATAGAGATCATTGTGCCCCTCAGGACTGCCTTAGTGGCTTCCCAAAGTACTGCTGGGGTAACTTCTCCATTATCATTCCTTTTTATGTACTCTTTGATTGCCTCTGCAATCCCTTCTCTTGTTACTTGGTTGTATAGCAGGGATCTGTCCATTTGCCATTCTCTGTGAGGTTTAGACTTTCCTACATCCTTTTCAAAAATCATCCCTATTGCACTGTGGTCTGAGATAATCCAAAGTAGTACTTTACCCTTTTTAGTTTTTCCTTATAACTTCTTCTCCAAGCACATGATACATTTTGCTGTAGGTGCCATGTCTTGGAGAGTAAAAGGTCAATTTCTGTATCTGTTTTTTTTTTTTTTAATTCTCCATATATCTATTAGTCCCATGGTTTACCATATGCTCACTACGTTTTTCCCCAGCTTAGTAAGGGTAATTTGGATGATGATTTCTCCAATTCTGATAGGGGGTTGTTATGTTAAGGTCTCCGTACACTAAAATAATTCCCTCTGCTAGCTGTTGAATCTTTTTACAGATATTTTGAAAGAAACCATATTTTGAAAGAAACCATCAACTTGGTGCAAGTATTTAGATTTCATACGATTTAGGTCTTGCTTGAGCAGATGTGTTTATTGCAGGAAACATATATCTATATGTTGTTCTTTTAATTTTTGCTGAAATCTCCTTCTTTTCACAGGGCTGTTTAACCCCCTGATGTTCAAGGTAAGTGTCTTAAAACCTGTCATCTTGTAAAAGGTTTATTATCCATAAGCTCTCCCCCAAGATTCCAGTTTTTAGCTTATCAGCTTGTGTCAGCTCAATTTTTAAAAAAAAAACAACTCAAACCTTTAGACCCATATCCCCTCCCCTTGAAAATATTCCCTCTCCATGCCCTCCCTGTTCCTTCCTCTATCCATAGCTATATGATCTGCGAAGATCTTCACAGTTGGGGGAGTAGTGACCTTTGCCTATGCTTTCACCCATGCATTCCCTCAAGCATAGCTGCTTATTTTTGTCACATTTGTTAACATTTTCCAAAACCATTATATCTTATCTTTTCTCCACTTTATAACATTATGGACTCTCTTTTATCAGTAAACACCTTAAATATTTTTAGTGGTCTCGACAGAGAGAGCCGATTAACTATTAAGTGGCCAAGGTTGTGCTTGCATCTGACTTTATCATTGCTACCATCCTCAAGTTATGGTGTTTACACTAGACCACTGTAGTGTCTTTTTCTATAATTGCAACCACTAGCACTCCCTGTAGTATAGGAGAGTCTTTACATGTCAAACTGCTTAATGCATTTGTTATGCACTCCTTACTATTGTCATTACATGGAAAAAAAATTAACCCATTACATTCAAAAATATTAACAATTGGCTTCAATTATCTTAACACATTAAATTGCAATCTGTATTCTGGGTGGTACTCATCCATTCGAGGTTGAGGACTTGCTTTGGTTCTGCAGTTGCAGGTGGTTTTTCATGAAGGATTCAAACTCTTTCGGAGCATTGAAAAAAGTGGCATCTACCATTAAATATGAAAGCTAACCAGGCAGGGTATCTGATCTTTGGAGCAAAGCTTCTTTTCCTCAGGGTATCCATGTAGTCGCCCCACCCAGACCGCCAGTTCATAGTTTCCATTGCTATATCAGGAACTATTTTTATTTTATTTCCTTGAAACTGTAAGTCGTGTCTCCTTCTAGCTTGGCTGAGGATTTCTTCTTTCTCGCTAAAATTCAGAAACTTAACAATGATAGTGTGAGGTGCCTCTCCCTCTTTTGGTATAAGTTTCAATGATCAGTCTGCTCTTTCCACAATTGTGCCATGGAGGTGGCCTGCATCCGGGAGGGTATTTTCAAGAATAGTTTTAATTAGGTTTCTTCTCTCAGTTCCTTCTATACCTTCCAGTGTCCCAATGAAACGCAGGTTTGACCTTCGTGCCCAGTTTTTAAAATCTTCGCGTTTTTTAGTCAAAAAAGCCACCTGTTTTTCTAGCTAGAGAAATCTTCGTAATCTATTGAGTTTTTCATCCTCAGTTGTGCTCACACACTGTTCTAGTGCAGTTATTATTTGTGGGCTGCCTTTTTATTAACTTGATCTACAGTTTCTCTGATTCTGCCCATTTCTTGGACAATATTTATTCTTTCAGCCCGAGCCATATCAAGGTCTTTTTAAATTTCTTTGAACATGCTGGCTGTCTTGGCTGCATTTGGCAGATCTTCAGGCTGCACTGCCGGGGCTGTGAGAACCATTTTAGATGCTTCATGTGGCACTGCGGGAGCTAGGCCCCTGCCCATCTCAATGAGAGAGAAAGAAACCGGGCACTGTACCTACCTAATAAATGGGATGCTTAACAGTACATGGATGGGAAAGTGTCTCCCACTTCCTGGGATAAGAGAACGTGTCAGAAAGCCAACTTTAAAATCCTTTTTTAGCAAACTGAATCCATGCAAATGAATACCTATTGAAATGAATGGAAAAACCTTGCCCATTGAAATGAATGGAAAATGAAATTTTAAACATAAACTAAATAAAAACTAAATGAAAAACAAAACAGAAAAAAATATCGAACATAAATTAAATAAAAATGAAAATGTGGTCTCCTGTATATCCCTATTGACTAACCTGAAATGGCACCATAAAAGAAAAGACAGTGCCCCAAAGTGCTTACGTTCTGAGACACTGATTCTGTACCAAATTGTTCCAGTTCTTTACTCCTCCAGGTTATTATGCTACTCTTGGCTGTTGATCTCTCCTCTGACTTATGCCAAGGCCAAAAATGACCACTTCCTGGGAGAAGAGGAAGAGAACGATTTCAGCTCCATGGATGCGGCCAGACAAGCACAGTGGGTTTGATCCCTGTGCTGTCCGGTGGCAGGCAATTGGCCTTGCCACACTGCAGGGCTAGTGCATGGAGCCAAGCACATAGGCAGCTGGGGGGAGGGTCAGAGGAGGGTGCATGCTTCTTCCCCCCCCACACACCTGACAGCTGAAGCGGAAAAGGAGCCCAGGAAGAGCATGCACTATTTCCCCAGGCTCCCCCTCTCCCCTCATAAGCTGTCAATCAAGTGGATGAGGGAGTGGGGAGTTTGGGAAGAACGCAAGTTCCCTTTTCCCCTATCGACCCGACTGACAGCTAATGGGGGGAAATCCAGAGGAGCTATGTGCGGCCCCCCTCCCCAACCCAACAAACAGTTGATTGGGCAGAGGGGGGCTAGAGGAGTACCATTGCCCACTCCTCTGGGCTCCCCTCCATGATCAGCTATTTGCTGAGGTGGGGAGAGGGGCACACACGTGACTTCTTTGGGCTCTCCCTTCCCTCAGCAGTCCAGGGACTCTGGACTCCCACCTTGGAGCTGTGACATGGCTGCAAGCAGCAGTCACTAGCATCTGTTACTCAAAGCTGAACGGGTTGTGTCCCAAGCGTGGCCAGGCAAGTGCACCTGGCCACATGGGCTTGCTCCATCCTGGTAGCCTTACCACACTTGGGGTAAGACTGCTCCACAATATGTCCACAGGATTCTCTGAGGACACATTGAAAAGCAAGCAGATGTTCACACACACACACACACACACACACACCGGGGTGAGGCAAACATCTGACAGTCCCTGTGCACATGGCATGCATCTTATGTGGGTGCACCCCATGTTTCTGGGCAAAGCATTTGGGAATATTTTTACAAACAGGAATAAAAGTAATGTAATGTGAACAATTCTCATATAACTGGGGAAATAAAGTTAGAATTGCATTATTTGAACATTCATACCAAAAATCTGATTCTGAGTTACCATCCATCCAATCAGGGAGGAGAATAATTCTTAGTTCTGTATGATACATACTTATTACATCAAATTTATTACCTACTTAACTCTAAGCCCTTGTACGAAATCATACATACATGATCATTTATACCAAAATCTGTTTGTGGAAAGTATATGGAAGGAAGCTGAACAGTGGAGAAATCTCAATAGATTTGCAGAAAATATTTTTAAAGCAAAAAAGCACAATTAACTGACTACATTATTCATTATCAATTACTCACCAAGCTCTACCTACAGCACAAACTGAATGAGTCTCGGGGATGATCTCTGTAGGGGAGTATGTAAGCATATTTCTATAGCTAATTACACGATAAACCAGGAAATCTCTGAAGAAGTCATTACACTCTATCTGGTACATAATGCACTCTTTAATAAAAAAAAAACACAGTCTCAATGCATATTTACTATTCCCCTGTGAGACTTGAAAGGCTTTAGGGAAAAAAACACTCTGATAAAGCTGTATTATTATTAATTGACCTTATATTGAAACAGCTTCTTAATTTTTATAGTACCTGAGGGGCATTACTTCTGTTGCCCCCCCCCCCCC
>QEPC01010543.1:769918-789003 GCA_003113815.1 Sphenodon punctatus | reverse complement strand
CCCCCCCCCCCCCCCAAATACTTTGCGGCCAAGGCAGAGTATAGGAAACTAATTCAATCTAAGAAACGCAGTTACTGGGAAAGTTATTGACTTAATCTGCTTAAAGCAGTTGAAACTAGGGACACTAAGAAGTTCTGGCTCCTGGTTAACAGACTAGTCAAGAAGGAGGTAAGCTGCTTGTCAGCAGTGGTGCCTAACCAGATCTAGGTCAGTCACTTTAAGCTTCTATATGTGGGACACCCAGACAATAGAAGCTTTCCAGCCCCAGTTGTAGGAACAGCTTTTTTGCCTGCCTGGCCCCCTGTGTCTGACCAGGAGGTCGATTACTTATTAACACCTTTAAAAATGGCAAAGCGCTGGGGCTGGACCTTATCCCCATCGAACTCATTAAACAGTTCAAGGCCTGGTGGTTACCATTGCTGTCAGCCCTCTTTACAGTTATTAATAATACAGGTCAAGTTCCATCTTACTGGGAGAAAGCTGTTGTTATCCCTATTTACAAGAAAGGTGACCGAACTGATCCATCTAACTATAGGCCCATCAGTCTTCTTTGTTGCATTAGTAAGATCTATGGCAAACGGCTTTGGGGTAAACTTAATGCATGGGTGGCAGACAGACAAATCGTATACCCAGAAAAGGCTGAATTTCAGAAAGGCTGCTCCACTGCCAAACACTGCTTCATGTTACAACATCTAATAGAGAGAAGCATGTTAAGGCCAATGGACAGTTTTTTGTGGCCTTTCTGGACCTTAAATCTGCATTCAATTCAGTCAGTAGGAACATACTGTGGGACAAGTTAGGCCACCTGACCATCAATAGAAGACTTTTGTTTCTTCTTCAAAGGCTTCATATAGATTCCACTCTGGTAGTTAAGACTAGCAGCCAAGGTCATTTAATGTACAAAATCTCCACCTTTTCAGGGGTTAGGCAAAGTTGTGTTCTAGCCCCCTTGTTATTCAATGTTTATCAAATCAAATCAAATCAAATCCAGTTTATTGTGGCCTTTGGCCTTAGCAATTATTTTTTTACAGTTTAACACAAGCCCAAGACATATATTCAAAGCAGAACAATATACAATACAGTACCAAACCCAATCCCAAAACAAGAGGTCTCTAACAATTTACCAATATTCCAGCTAATACAACAACCCTAAGTCCTAGGGCAGCACCAGCCCCTTCTTTCCCCGGGGGCTTATACCTCCTAACCATTTCCTTACTAAATATGAATACATTCCCAAAAGGGAACACTCCTATCCACACCTCGCCTCTGTTTCCTCTCCCTCATCTCCCTCAAAGCCTTGTATCCATTCTTCCTTAGTCAGTCTTTTTCTTATAATAGCTGCTAGTTTAGCATATCTCCCAATAGCTTCATTAGTATCTGCTTTCCTACCCAAAAGAAAGAAAATCAGCTGTCTCTCTATTGTCCATCCCTCCCGGGTTTACCTCATGAGCCTGGATTTCCCCCTTAGCTGTGCATATAAAGGGCATTCCAGTAAATAATGGGGGAGATTTTTCACCCTTCCCATCCCACAGGGACATAACCTGTCACTGTAAGGAACCCCATGGAGACAACCTCTCCAAACTTCTGTGTCCATACATTGAACCCTTAGGGCTGTAAGTGCTTTTCTTTCCCCTGGTTGCAGTATTCCTCTGATATACTGTGGCCCTTCTTTTTCTGGAACCTAGAACCTATACCATGGTGAGAGGAGTGGCTGAGCTGCCTCTGCACATAGCTGTTGGAATCCAATATCCCTTATTCTTTGTTTCACCTCTCTAATGGCCTGTCTCTGTGGGAGCGTTTTCACATAGGTTTCTGATAGACCTAAATTATTAAGAGTCTTATTAACCCCAGCCCACCAAGACTTTTTTATCCCACTTTCCAACTACTTTTCCTCTAGACACATCCTCTCTATTTTGCCGCCTGGCTTATGATGTAATTTAATCCAGAAAGTCAGCATCAAACTCTCCAGTTTGGCTGACATTGGCAGATGCCCCAATTCCAGATTAGCAATAGCCGCCGATATACATCTTGGAACTGCCAGGATAGTTCAATGTTTATCAATGATGTCATCCTGCTGCTCGCCCAGCCAAAAAAATTTCTGCCCAAACTGGCTTCACTCTTTATAAGATGTCTTTTCTATGCAGATCACATTGTCCCAAACTCACATTGGCCTTAATAGGCAGCTTGAATGTTTTGCAGACTACTGTGAGTCAAATAAACTGCTTATTGACTATGAGAAATCGAGGACTGCGCATGTGCACGTGCCGCTAGGATGTGGAACTCAGCGCTCTACTCCCCCACTCTTCAAAAACCTCACCACTAAGCAGAATTAAAAGAAGCTAGCAGCAGCCCGGATCAGGGGAGTATGGGGAAAACGAAGGGGGCACAGGATAATCGAGCAGCGGTGACTGTCATAGACAAATTTTGCCAGGTGAGATTGACGGCATCCCTCCCCCTCCGGCCCGAAAACATGAGCAATATGATGACGGTATCCTGCCAGACAGAGGCAGGGACCTCAGAGGAAACGAACAGGGAGGACTGAATAATGAATGCGCTGGGGGACATTAAAGCAGGATTAGATGCAGCTGATCAAGCAAGGGAGCAGCTCATGGCTGAGATAATAAAGCTGCAGCAGGCGGATCAGCAGGGAAAAAAGAAAATGGAGGCCCTAGCAAAAAGAGTGGGGGGCACTGAAAACAGAATTTCAGAAATTGAGGACAGGGCGCTGAATGGGCAAGACCAACAGAAGAGGATGTGGGATATGATTAGAGTCTTGGAAACTAAATGTGAAGACCAGGAAAACAGATCAAGGAGGTCTAATCTAAGGTTTGTGGGTGTCCCAGAGGAAGCAGAGGGGAGAGACATCATCCATTTTGTTGGAAAGATTCTAGAAGCTTCCTTCCCTGAAGAACCCACTATCCATAATGCTAGGATCGAACGAGCCCACAGGGCCACTAGGCCGAAGCCAAAAGAAGGGGAGCCCCCACATACAATAATAGTAAAGTTTCTCGAATTTCAAATAAAGGAAAAAATCTTGAGATTAGCTCAGGGGAAGGGTACCCTAATGTTTCAAGAAAAGACACTTAGAATTTTCCCGGACTATGCTGGGGAGACTATGATTAAAAGGAGAAAGTGGGCAAAATACTTTGCTGAACTTAATAAACACGACCTCAGACCGCAGTTGTGGTTCCCAGCCCGCATGACTATACTATGGAGAGGAAAGAGGAAAATCTTTTTGGAGACCAAGGAGCTGGAGGACTTTATTCAAAAGAAGGTTGGAAGACAGCCTGAGTCCAATCTAGATTAGGAAGCTAGAACGAAGATATCTGTCTCAGAAGGAAGCGAGGAAACCTATATCCTTTATGCCTCTGA
Organism: Sphenodon punctatus; assembly: GCA_003113815.1. Taxonomy (NCBI): domain Eukaryota; kingdom Metazoa; phylum Chordata; class Lepidosauria; order Sphenodontia; family Sphenodontidae; genus Sphenodon; species Sphenodon punctatus. The sequence goes on along the minus strand of QEPC01010543.1, from coordinate 785,631 downwards.
TTGTTGGCCCAGTCTTTGGTGCCAGGTACTATGTTTGTATAGCATTTAAAGTCATTTTCTCTTTTGGTAAAAGATTCAAAGGAGGCATAACTAAGGAAGGTGGGGGGGCGGGAATGTATGTTAAAATTGGGGAGCATGACCGGTGGTTGCTCTGGGTGGAAGGAAAGTTACACGAACCATGTCTCAGTCCTGGCAGGGAGGCTGGAAAATAGCATTCCCTTTGTAAATAATTTTCAGGTTAAAAAGTTAAGGCTCGGATTCAGGTACAAAAAGGAAAAGTTGGGCTCAAATGGAAAAATAGAAACACATGACTGACTTGATAAAAGTGTTATCCCTAAATGTAAGGGGCCTAAACAACCCTGTAAAATGCAAAAGAGTAAAGCAGCTAATTAAAGGGGAGAGGGCAGATATTTACTTTTTGTAAGAAACACATCTTAAAGAGTCAGATAGTTTTAGGTTCCAAGACAAATATTTTGGGGGAATCTATGCAGCCTGTAACCAACCAAAAAAAAAAAAAGCAGGGGTGCTCATAGGTATTAAAGGCAATAAGGAGTTTAAGTTGAAAAAGATGTATAAGGACAATGTAGGCAGCTTGCTTATAGTGATAGGGGAATTGGAGGGCAAAGAAGTCACCCTGGTCAATATATATGCTCCCAAGGAGGGGACATATGAATTTGTGAGATGGGCTATGACACTGATTGAGTAGCACATGGAAGGGATACTACTGATGCAAGGGGATCTCAATGCATGTTGGGAGGAGTGGGACCATTCCAATAATAAGATCCTGAGGAAATGGCAGAGGAATCTGGGGTCTCTCCTAAAGGTTTATGGTATAGAAGATGTGTGGCGCAAGGTAAATCAGAAGGAAAGGGATAACACATTCTATTTGGCGGTCCATAATACGTGCACTCACATTGACTACTCACTAATGGCTAAGGGGGACTTGAAGGAGTGCAGGGCATGCTACATTAAAACAAACAATCTGCCTGACCATGATATGGTAATTACAGAATTTTGGCCAAGATAATTTTGATGGGCGATTTTAATGTTCTCACTGGTCCAAATGAGGAGGTTTTCCTTCTTTACGGGGGGTCCAATCCAGCTGAGCTTTTGACTAGTGGTAGAAGGTCAAAAGATAAGATTGTAAATGCAGCTGGCCTGCTTTTGGCTAAATTAGTGACTGAAGTTGCTTTGGTTATTTTAAATGGGACAGGGTATGGGGACCCGTTTGGGGATTGTAAGTAGAAGCCAAATTAGGGCTATATAGCCCGTTTTAGTCATGGATAAATGCCCAGATGATGGTTGGATGGGTGGTGTATGCTTCTGGTTTTGTCCTGTGTTTTTTGTTCTGTGTGTTTTTATGTGTGTCATTTGTTATTGGCTGTGGCCGTAAATAAAAATTATGGTAATTACAGAACTGAAGTGGCACGGAAGTGCTAACACCCCACTAAAGTATACATGGAAACTATCAAGGGGCTGGCTCAAAAATAACGCTTTCTGGAAGAAACCCAGGAAGGGATTAAAGAGTACTTTGAGTTAAATGTAGGATCAGTCGATAAACAGGCAAACCTATGCGAGGCCTCAAAGGCAGTAATCCGGGGAATGATGATGGTCACTAAGGCAGCCCTATGTAAGGAAAATAGGAGCTATATAAGGAACTAAAGGCTTTGGAGATAGCAAACAAAAGAAACCCATCAAAAAAGAGAGCAAGGAAAACTTTGAAAATTAGGGAGCAGATAAACCTAAAAGAAATTGAAAAAACAACAGCTCAATTAAAACAAATGAAAGTTTTTTATTTCACAAACAGCAATAAAACAGGAAAAACATTGGCTCGGTTAGTCAAGAAGCAACACAAGAAATCTCAAATATCATCCTTTCAGCTCGCAAATGGCTCCAAAACAATGAGGGACGAGTTCATTTTGGGAACCATGGGCGCTTTTATAGTTTTACAATTGTGGCTGGCCATCGGTTGTCCATATGATCTGGGCTCTTTGTTGTTCTGATACTTTGTTTATAGGAGTCCTGGTTGAACTAGTATTGTTATTTGTTTTCTTATTTTGTAATGTATTCTATTGTATTTTATTACTTTTTTTGGCAATGGCCCTCGGCCACGCACAATAAACAAATTGAATTGAATTGATGTATATTAATTAGATGCACTTTAGCTTGATTTGTCAGATAACCGCCCCCCTCCCCCACAAAATTTGTTTAAAACCAATAGTTATTTGGCATGAAATTTGAATACAATTCTCAAATGCTGTCTTAATTTAAAAAAATCATGTTTGGGCTGTGTGTGTCTGTGTTAATGCCAGGAATATCAACAGTCCAGTGAAGCTGTGGAAACAGTACCTATGCCTGATCTTATTGCTACCTTGAAATCAACTGATGTTTTTATCATGATTTCTGTAGAGGCAGCATTTGGTTCTTTTTAGTGAACTCTTTCATCCTTAGAGAGAACCTAAGAGAAGACAATATTGGTGTTGTGTTTTCCATAAGAAAGGCGACAGTTGTTCCTCTTTTAAATTCTTGGGGTAATGTTATAAAGTCAAATTAAAGATATTTAGAATCTCCAATTAGAATAATTAAAATATGTCTTTAATCATAATTAACTTGTTCTTCTTATTTTTTAAAAAAGAACTTTTTCTTTAAAAAAAAAAAAAAGAACACTGCCCAATGCAATTTACTGTGCATGAGTCAGCCAGTTACAGCCTGGAGTAATCAATACATGGAGGGTTCCTATCCTTCATCTCATGTCTCTGCTGTTATTGCTGCTGTGTCTGTTGCTCCTCTGAGCCCCATTCCCCAGGGACATGGACCATCAGAAGCTCCCCTGAGGATTCCCAGGGGAGAGTGGGGACCAGAGTTTGGAAGGGCATAGGCAGGCAGCTGGGAGGGTACCACGCCAGCAAGCAGCCCTTTGGTGGCACCAGAGGTGGCAAGAATAGAGGTGGCAGTAATTATGATAACAACAATAGAGAGGGGCTTGGTTGTTTGAATGTAGAGAATGATGGAATTTGGGTACTGCTCAGGCCCCTCAGGAAGAGGAGTTGTCCTCTTGGGTGGAAGAGCATGAGAAGCAAGGGAGCAGGAGTGGGAAGGAGGGGTAGTTGTTGTTCCCTGCCTGGTTGCCTGGCCTTTTTGCCCCTGGGAATATTGGGTTTTGAGTATGCCCCCTGGTTTTCTGTAGCCCATGGGACGATTGTTATGAAAACTGTCAACCCCAAGGATAGGATTGTGATCATTTTTCTCAGGGGGTGGGGGGTGGAGTTGCTCCAAGGAGAGGAGTTCGGGGGCAGTCCATTCAGGTTGTGTTGGGCAGGGGGAGGTATGGCAGGGAACGGCAGTGGTGAATAAAACGGCTATCATCATTGATCTCATTCAGGACAAAGCCACTGACCTTGCTTGTATTACAGAGACCTGACTGAATGCTGCAGCTGGGCCTATATTGACCCAGCTGGTGCCAGCTGGATACTCTGTGCAGCATCAGCCTCGGGTTGGAGGTCGAGGGTGGAGTGACAGTGATTTGTAGGGAACATCTGACCTGTTGAAGATACTGAGTGCCTAACATGTCCAATATGGCGTGTTTCCACCTTGTGTTTGAGGCCCAGGATAGATTGGGGATTCTGCTGGTGTACTGACCACCTGCTGCACAGCAGACTCCCTGACTTATCTGGTCGAGTTGGTCTCAGAGATGGTGTTGAGGAAACTGAGACTTATTGTTCTAGGTGATTTCAACATCCATGCCAAGGCTGACCTTTTAGGGCTGGAGTGGGATTTCATGGCCTCCATGACAACCATGGGTCTATCCCATGGTTGGGATAGGCTTGATGCATGAGGCTGCACACAGGTTGAACTTAACCTTTGGGTTAGTTTCCCCCTCCAACCTCTGTTGTGGGGTTTCACAGGGTTCTATCTCATCTCCCCTCCTGTTCAATGTTTATCTAAAGCCCCATGGCAAGATCGTGTGTAGATTTGGGGTGTGTTGTGTTAAATATGCAGACGACACCCAAATCCACTTATTCTTTTCATCCGACCCAGGTCCTGCAGTCTTGTTGCTTACCCAGTGCCTGGCTGCTATTGGGGACTGGATACGGGTGAGCTGTTTGAACTTGAATCTGTTTTACCCTGGCCTGGATACTTGGGCTCTGAATCCAGACATGATTGAGCTGATGATGGTTGGCTGGCCCAAGTGGCCTAAAAGGGAATGGGACTTCCATAATTGATGGGATTCGGCCTTCCGTTGCTACTCAAGTGTGTAGCCTTGGGGTGCTCCTGGATCCTTAGCTGCCCTGGAAGGTTTGGTTGTGACTGTGGCCCAGACTGCTTTTCATCAACTCCAACTAGTGATAAGGCTACATCCCTTTCTTTCCAATGTGGATTTGGCCACCATCACCCATGCCTTCTTTACCTGGAGGCTTGATTACTGCAATGCGTTCTACATGGGGCTTCCCTTGAAGACTGTTCAGGGGCTGAAGCTGATGCAGAATGTGGTGGCCCACTTCTTGATGGGGTGGGTCTCCATGAGCACATTACACCAGTGCTTAAGAGTCTGCACTGGGTGCCTATAGTGTTCCGAGCACAATTCAAGGTGCTGGTTTTGAACTTTAAAGCCATAAATGGTTTGGGCCCTATGTATTTGAAGGATTGTCTTTTTCCTTATGTCCCTAAGGGTGCCCTCTTGCAGCTTCCCTCATTGGGCCAGTTTTATACAACTTGGGCCTGCAGGGAGGCATTATCGGTGGCGACCCCTCAGCTTTGGAACTCCCTTCCCTCGGAGGCTCACCTGAGCCCTAGTTTGAGTGTCTTCCAGAGGCAGTGTAAGACCTTTTTATTTGGTGAGGCATTCAATGGCCAGAGAGGGCATTGAGGAGTGTAGTGGGGGTGTTTTTAATTTTGTGGGGTTTAAAGTATTATTTTATATTTTTATGTAATGTATTTATTGTAAGCTGCCCTGCGCCTCAGGGAATAGGGTAGGATATAAATAAATTAAAATAAAATAAAATAAAATAAAATATATGGAATCCAGACTCTCCAGAGTAATTGGGGTAATTGAAGTTACCCATTATTATTGTGTTTCTGGTGTTTTTTATCCCCAAATGGTGCCATTTGGGGATAAAAAGCAATACACTAAATGGCATGCTCTGTGGTTTTATATAATAAAGCAGTAAATTGGTAAACAGGCCACAGTGGCCATTTTGCGCATGTGCAGTGGTGTTTTTAATTGTTTTCAAAACTTATTTTTAATGAAATAAAACAAACAAACAAAAAAAATGAAGAAAAATAAAGAAAATGAACAGTTTTGTTTAACACCCCCCCCCAAATAAAGGGGTTTTTTGTAAACATAAACAGTGACAAAAAACAAATTATGTGCCTGCTGCACACCCCTACTTGTTATGTTCTTATATGAAATATACATGAGTGGACATTAAAAGACCCAGTGATGTAACAGTAGAAATTTTCTTGTGGTCACTTTTCCCCCACCCTCCTCCACCATGGATCAGCATTCTGTGGATGTGCTGGTACCCTCCACTTTGGGAAGTTTTCAGGATTTAAGGTCCTGAACCTAGGGCAGTGGGTTTGGTAGGAAAATTCTGGGAGAGTCCTGTGGTGGCCACCTACAGGATTTGAAACCTAACTATGGATATTTTCAGACGTTACGTGGTCAATGTCCACTGCAGTCAATTCCCTGTGATGGCTTGGGCCACGTAACGTCTATTGGGGGGAACATATGTTCCCCCCCAGATGTTACCATGGCGTGGGATCACATTCACCATGCGAGCGGCTGAAGTGGCGGGGTCGGAGGCCGTCGCATGTTGAAGGCGATTCCATGCCATGGTGACCCCTGCCGTCACATCTGGATGGCGGCCACAGCCCGGAATCCCCACAGGGATTCCGGCCCATGGCCATAGCGGGCGAGTGCTGTGGCGGCATTGGCCACAGCTGCTGCCCGTCTCCCCAGAGGGCGGGTGGCATGGAGTGTGGAGGGGCGGGGCCGTGCGGCCACACGTTGCGCCGCGCGGCCCCTCCCCAATTCCCCCTCCGGGATCCCCCGGCATGTCTATTAGGACGTGACGGGTCATCCCGGCGGGGGATCATTTCATTTATTCATTGATTCACTGAAAATACCCATTGACTCATGGCTAGAGATGAAATGTTTATCCACCTCTAACTGGCTGGATCCATGGTATGTGATCTGCTCTTGCAAGGACTGGATACTGAGAGGTATCTGTTTATTGTTCAGAATGGTTAACCCAGTTAACCATTTTACCAATTTACTGTTTTATTACATAACATCACAGCTTGCCGTGTACTGTATTGCTGTGTATCCATAATTCCTTTCTTGTTTAGTCCCCCCTCCCCATCCTGGGTTCAGTCTAGTAGCGTTAAGATTGAGTAATAAGGTAAGACAGTACTAAGGTAACATAATATGGTGTGGGAGGTATTATCATTCCTGAGCCAGAGTCCACCCCATGGGAATAGACATGGAGCTGAAACCAAGAGTCAGTGCCAAATAGTAAAGTTAATTTAATGAGTTAGGGTGCCTGGTCATGAGCTAGGACCCCATCACTGGGGACGAGACTCCACAGAGGAAGGTCTGAGGACTTTTATGCACAAACAAACAGATTACATCATCATCATCACTTCATACATCCCACACGGAGTCCAGTTCTAAACAGTTTGATTACACAGTGAAAGGAAACATTTCTCTACCTGAGTACTAGACTCATCACACTGTTGATGAAGTTACTTTGTTGAACAGAACCCCTCAGACTGTTGATTACAAATATCCAGTTATATCCAGTTACATTCTCATACATATTCCTACCCCCCTCCGAGGGGGTAGTGCAAGTGCTGGAGTGGAGAGCAACTCAAGCAGCTCCACATTTTAAAAAAATTGTACTTCCTGCATAGACAAAGACATTTTGGGAAGATGTCTTGCAAGCTACCTCTCAGACCTGATAATGTTGTGCAACTGGAGTTTGAATCCCCTGCAATGAAAAACCTTGAATTGGGTCTCTTGAACACCTTGCTTTGACACATCTCTTGGACTGGTTCCTTGCTATTTTTAACAGGAGACCCCACTCCCACTCATGAATATTAGGGGTTTGGTGCCCCAATACCCACCTGACTCTTGAATTTAGGGGAATTAGCCGAATTGGTTGGACTAGGGGTTCCCGCGTGTCTCCCGGATCAGTCTGAGGTCAGATGCGCGCTACAGTCAGGTTATGTACACTCCCCAAAACAATAGTAAAAGAGAAAAGAGGGAGACAAAATGCTTAATAGAAAGGAATATTTATTTAACAGGAATGGGAGGTATCAAAAAAAAACCCCACACAATTGGCTAACAGTTTCCGGTCTGGCTGGCGGTTTTCAGAAGGAAACACAAGCAGCGGCTGGGAAAATGAAAGTAATATGAGAGGGAGAGAGAGAGAGAGAGAGGGAGCAAGAGAGAGAGAGAGAGAGAGAGAAGGATAAAAGTGAAAGAAGGTTGGAAATGGGGAACCAGGACCAGTGGTTACCTCTCTGCCTGTTGCAAACCATGGATCCAGCGAAGTTCAGGGATGCAGGGGAGGGACAGACCAAAGTCTGGGAGACCTCTTAAGATCCAGACATGCACAGACAGACTGGAACATGTTTGTTTCCATCAGGGATGCAGGGGAGGGACAGACCAAAGTCTGGGGACTTCTTAAGATCCAGACACACACAGAGAGACCTGCACGTGTTTGCTTCCAAAGTTTTTATCAGTTTCAGAAGGGGAGCCAGGAGTGGTTATAAGTTTTGGGACAAAAGATTTGGGATCAGCTTAAGTATACTACAATCAGTGAGATGGGAAGATGTTAGAGATTTCCTGGCTGGGTTTAGGTCTGAGAAAAGGAACATGCCCACAGGGGCAGAGGGGCCAAGAATGCCAATAGGTGTGATGGGAAAGAGGTGCCAGTGTGTCTAGTTACACAAAAGGGAAGAGGCAAAGGGTAAACAAACTGGGGCCATGGAGACAAAGGACACATCAGGGCATAAACAGGGGAAGATTTCAAATCAGTCTGGGGACGGAAGAGAATCATGAGGAGAGTCTGGTGCTGGTGGGCAATTCCCACTGATCAGGTGTGGGGGTGCTAAAACATTGGGTGCTTCTAATTGTCCATGCCTTTGGAGTCGTTACTAATCTAGATTCCGTTAACCAGTGATTTCTTTAAACAGGAAGGAGGCCTTATTTTAACTGCCCCAATATTTACTCACAGTCTCCTCCATCACCTTTTCCAAGAGCGGGCTTGTTTTTGCATGAAAGAACCTTTCCCATAGGCTACCTCAACCATGGCTTCACTCAGGCTTTTCTGATGTCCAATGACTCATGTCCCTCATGTCCTTTCTGACCATGGACGGGGGAGGGGGGCTGTCCTTTTTTGGGGTGTATTCTGCACCTCAACACTATATGACCCTGGCATACTTCTGAGTATGCAAACTCGATAGCCAGAATCATATAACAAGGGGTCATTCCAAGAGATGTGTGAAAGCAAGGCGTTAGCTGAGAATTGACTGCAGCGAGGGAGAAGTGTTTGTCAGATGTATGCAAATGTTTAATTACACCTTACACCAAATTTCATCTTGGCATTAGGGAGCATGAGAAACAGGCAGGTTGATATCACTCTTGGACTGTCTCCTGGCTCATGACCTAGAATTTCCCTTCATCCTGTCACAGTACCAAGGCCTGACAGAAGCCAGACTAGATCCATCCTTAGTGAAGAGGCTGTTAGTCAATTCTGGAACTGGAGTAGCTGGTATATTGTATAGAGAACAAAGAAACTGCCATCATTACTTTGAGCAGAGAAAAGTTTTTCAAATTGCATGTAAGATGCTACAAAATCATGGCCATATTTGTCATTAACCTGAACCTAATGTAGGGGCTGGTCCTAAGGTCTATGCAGCGGAAATTGTGTGCACCTCCTCTACGGGGACTGTGGCATGCATACAAACCACACTCGCACAAACTGCATGTATGTGGGTTTAGGATCAATTCCCAAAATAATTTACACCAGTGCAAATTAGGGGTGAAACAAGCAGCTAAACTGCTGCTCATGGGCATTTCTCACTGTGTCAAGTACTGGAACCAAGATCTCATGGAGATCTCAATCCCAGTAGAAGTTCTCAGAGAGAAATATTTACAAAAAAACAAAACAAATTACATGCACAAAATGGCCACCCGTTTGTTTTGCTCATATATATATAAAATGCTGGCAATGGCATTGCTGCCATTTTGGTTAAGGGCAGTGGGCATTTTGTACATGTGAAATCTGCTGCCATTAACAAAAATGGTGGTGATGCCATTGCCACCATTTTGATTAAGGGTGGTGGTGGTGATGGCCATTTTGTGCATGAGCAAAACAAACGGGTGGCCATTTTATATATATATAATTCTGCATGGAGAATGATTAAAATGTGTTTTTAATGAATTAGGCTGCCTCACATTCGGAAGCCTAACTTAAATATCTAGCATTTAATTTTTTTAAAAGTAGGCAAAGAGGAACCCTAGATTGATTTGATTTGTGAAAAGAATACAAGTCAGCTTTTTTTTTTAGGGGGCCAGGCTGATTTTGGTTTGTTTGTTTTATCAGGAATATTTTATCAGGCTGATTTTGGTTTGTTTGTTTTATCAGGAATATTCCTGATAAAACATACAAACCAAAATCAGCCTGGCCCCCTAAAAAAAAAAGCTGACTTGTATTCTTTTCACAAATCAAATCAATCTAGGGTTCCTCTTTGCCTACTTTTAAAAAAATTAAATGCTAGATATTTAAGTTAGGCTTCCGAATGTGAGGCAGCCTAATTCATTAAAAACACATTTTAATCATTCTCCATGCAGAATTTCTTTCCCCCATTCATATGGCATTAGCACTGGGATTCTTAGATTAGAAAGCTAATAACGAAGGCTCACATATGAATCAAACTCTGTTCCTTAGCAGAAACAGTTCATCCTCTATGGGCTTTATGCCAAATAAAATATGGAAAATACTAACCCATATAATCAACCAGAATAGGGTAAACAGATATGGGAATATCAGACAGGGGAGAGAAAATACTTTGGAGAAACATACGGTGTTAGTAAATCTAGGCTGCACTGATGTAATTGGACTAGAAGTAGGGTATATGCTCTTCTAAATGGCTAAGGAAATGACCCATTAAAATAAGATGCAAGACAATTCCAAATTAAAATGTTCATTATTTATATATTGCTCAGGAGATATCCACATCTGATCCTGCATCACAATGTCAGTAGAGAGCATGAGGCAGGTAATTATCCTTGAGGAACATCGACCTTCCAGTGCTGATTGGGTAGACAGACAATGTGACTGGACAAAAGGAAGTTAGCCTCTTTTTCTGCAGTCATTATTGCTCCAAATGAAGCAACAGAACAGAAAGACAGCCTAAAGAACACGTGAGTCAGTGGAAAAGAGATGAGAAGCTTGGTTCAACAGAGTCTCTCATATGGAGCTGCCGCGTGGCCTGTTAAGCAGAACAGATGTTACTTGTAGGATCTAACAACATCAAGAGGGTACGATTTCCTCTACCAATCTAAAGCCATAGACCATCAGCCAAAGCCACAAGCAAGATTTCTATAGCATACCAGAACAAAAACCAGACTAACATGGGTCATGGAATCTGGTAACATCAAGATGCACCCAAAGCTGCTGGATGACCACCTGTTCAACAATCCTCCCTAAAATGAGGCAAATAGAGACAGAGCAATGGCTAGCTGGGGAGTCAGCATCAAGAGGTGGGTTGTTTTTTTTGTTTTTTTTTAACAGGGGCTGGATAGCTGATATGTTTACAGAGTCCAACAACCTAACCTCCCAGTGGAAGGTGTTGAAAACCCCAGCCAGCAATGGCCACAATGTCTCCTGTACGGGTTTCACCAGCGAGGATGTGCAAGGATTTCATTGACAACTGGTCACCATACCTGAATCAGTCCTAGCACATCCCTCACATCAATAGGTGCACCAATTAAAACTGATCTAAATAGGACAAGTCTGAGCTTCCAAAACCCCAAACTCTGGGTCTGCAAAGTATCAAAGTAGCAGCACCCAAGTCCTGGTGAAGAAGATGAGTATTTTTGTCTGCAAAGTGAATAGCAAATGCATCATAGTGGGCAAAGAAGACTCTAATTCCCATCAGAGGCAAAACAGATGAACTGGGCCATTCATCACCCAGAACAGATCCTTTGGATGGGAGTCTGTACATGCTATGATAGAGAGAAAAAAGCTGACTTCACTGCCATCAGAGCCATAGCATAGTTTTTCAAAAATGATCTATGCTGCAATCAATTGTCTTTAGCATGAGTTGAATGCCACCTGTACTCTAACTGCCTACCCACCTCAGGTTCTCCACATGCCAGGGGGACGTATGCTGCCACAGTGGTGGAAGCAGAAGGCTGGGTGTAAACCATGTCAAGTCCACAAATTAACCAGACAATCAACAGGCCAGCACTGACACAAGGATTTTTGCCACTTTAGATGGCCTCAAATCCCCCTCCACTCCCACCACCTATCCGGCTGTGGGCTTACTGATGGAGAAGGCGGTTGCAGTTTTTGGCATCCCCTTTGACTTGCAATCATAGACAGCCACCTGCGCTTCGTCTGTGGTAACGCTGGCCCTGACAACAGGGAAGCTGTCAAAGTCAGTGGGCATATTGCCCAGAGAGCTATAACTACAATTAAAAGATTTGATTATTTCTTTTAAAAGAAATGTGTAGAAAATTTGACAGAGTTGACTGTGTAATAAAAAGATTACTTCTCCAACTTCCTTGAAAATACATTTAATACAGTTAGGAAAGTGAAAAATTATGGTGTTTTCAACAATACTTAATTAAAACTATGTCATGGATATCTTTGCTTTTGTGTTATTACCATCATTCTGTTGTATCTGGTCTGTACCTATGTTTTCTTTTACTTTCTTCTTTAAAAACACACACATTCCTTTGGTCAATAAATATATTTTAAAGCCATAAAGAATCTTTCTTTCTGGTCTGCAATTAATATTAATATGGATTGTGAGGGACAGCTATTAGGTTTTCTTCTCCAACCTCCATTAATTTGTAGCGAAAGCTTTTCATAATAGTGGCGGCATTATTAAATAATTAAATGTAGCTACACTAGTTCATTGTTGAACATCACTTTTCTTAATTTAAAAGAAAAATCATTATCCTCTACAATAAACTAGTTCCATTCTGACTAATACATGAATCATGCCACACCTCAACCTAGGGTCATAGGTAATCAGGTATTTCCTTCATTCTTTTAAATAATTATACACATCCATTAAATTATAGAACTTCCATGAAAATGAAGCTAAGTATTCATAAGTACAATACTGATGAGTTGAGCTCTAATGTTCTAATAGGTATCATTATATTAGATTATGATGTATTATCTCATGTTTCTCATTAAGTTTTCACTGCAAATTTCTAAATATAATGGTGCTCACTAATGTGGCAATAGGAAAGCATGAATTAGCATGAATTAGCTTTTCAGCTGTATATTACTGCCATAGTGGTGTGCTCTTTAAAGGCACAAATGACAGCTNAAGGCACTAATGACAGCTGGATAAAGGGATGTTAGATACCAAACTGCTATTTGAAGAAACTCCTTCTTTAAGAGTCTAACTGATTAACATATAACTGATTTTAATGGCCTCAAACTGGGGAAAACTCTTTATCTGACTGTACTTCCAAATCCTCAGAAGACTATTTGATTTGGTCATTCCTTTAAACTTCCTGACCTGCATTCACTGTTCAGGAACTTCTGACCAGTGTAGTTATTTTATCTGTCCTCTTCCCAGTTCCTGGATCCAGCTCATGGATCTAAGCTCTACCTTCAATCACTAGAAGAGTGAACTCCGGAGAAAGGAGAAGAGATGAGGATACTAGGGATGGGCGAACATGGTTCGTAAGTTCGGAGTTTGGACCAAACTCAGTCTGTTCAGTCGACCGAACTGAACTTTCAAACTGAACTTGAATTTCAAACCGAACCGAATTTCCAAACTCCATTCTGTCCACCCATCCCTAGTGGCAGCACACACCAAAAAACCTGGTTTTGAATGGAAGAACTTGGTTTGGAAGTTCGGAATTTGACCAAAATTGGTTTGTTCGGTCAACCGAACCGAACTTCCAAACAGAACTGGAATTTCAAACCGAACCGAACCGAATTTCCGAACTCTGTTCTGTTCGCCCATCCCTAGAGGATACACACTCAAGGATTAGGGATGGACCCATGATCTGTATTTAGAACTGAAATGACTATCTGCCAAAATGAGCAAATCCATCAAATCAAAATGATTAAAAAAAAACAATCTGACCCAAACAAATGAAACAGGTATTGAATGCTATCTGATTAATCTTGATTTGATTACCTATTTTTTTTATGCTGTTAATCAGAAATGGCCCAAAACTAAAGTGAATAAAAACAAGTAAAATAACTGAAATTGCAAAAATTCAGTTACTCAAACATCATGACAAATGTTTGGGATTTCTACAACGTACCTAAAATTGTAAGGAAACCCAAGAAAGATTTATCCTGCCACCTCTTTCAACTCTAGGCTGGATCTTTCCCTTCCTCCCTACCTCCTAAGCACCCTGCCCCAACTCCAATTGAGCCAACAGAGCTTGTACTAATTTTCAAAATTCCCCACAGAGGGGGAAAGGTTCCCTAGAACTGCCTTAACTATTGCTACACCTGCCTTTTCCCTGGAGTTTCATCAGAACTAGGGTCTAAGCATTTTCTGGATACACTGAAGGACTTTTTTATTTGGTCAGGGATTTATTTATCACTTATTAATTATTGTTAATTATTATTAATTATTATTTTATTATTATTGTATTAATATTAAAATATTTCTTATCCCACCCCCTCCTGCCAAAGGCAGCTCGGTACAGCATACAATATAAAAGCATAAAATATACATATAACTTAAAACAAACAATAAAACCATCAATTCCCCCCCTCCCCATCCCATCCCTCCCCCTACCTGTCTCTCTCATTAAACATCTGGTGGAATAGCAAGTCTTACACTGATGCCTGAAGGAGGGAAGACCCTGGGCCAAACTAACCTTTTCCGGGAGGGAGTTCCACAGCCAAGGTGCGATGACCAAGAACACCGTGTCCAGTGTACGCTCCCCCGCCAAACACATGGAACCTCCAAAAGGGCACCCCCATCTGACCGCAATGGCCAGAATCCAGGGACTGAGGCGGTCCTTCAGGTAGGTAGGGCCCAGGCCATGTAGGGTTATAAAGGTCAACACTAACACCTTGAATTGGGTCCTGTAGGCAACCAGCAATGAGTGCAGAGAATGGAGCAACAGTGTTATGTGCTCTCAGTGGCCCGTACCCATCAGGAGATAAGCCGCTGCATTCTGCACCAGATGCAACCTCCAAACCGTCACCTTGGGTAGCCCCACACAGAATGCGTTACAGTAATCAAGCCTTGAGGTGATGAAGGAATGGATGATGGTGGCAAGGTCACAGTCTGAGACATAAGGCCATAACCATCGCACCAGATGTAATTTGACAAATGCACTCCTCGCCACAGCTGCCCCCTGGTCATCTAGGTGGAGCTGTGAATCGAGGGGCACCCCCAGACTACAAACTTGAGGAACCAGGATGGGACACACCCCATCAACAATGGGGGCCTCCACTCCTTCAGCCCTCCCCACCAGCATCACCTCCTTCTTGTCCAACCCCGGCATGATCCTGCAACCAAGTCACAAACAGCTCATGGTCAATGGTATCAAAAGCAGCTGACACATCTAACATGACCAGAAGGTTTGACTGCCCCCAGTCTAAAGCACGGCGCAAGCCATTGACCAAAGCCACAAGCTCAGTCTTGGTTCCATATCCCAAACAAAAGCCAGACTGCGAGGGGTTCAGGAAACTAACCTGATCCAGAGAGTCCTAGAGCTGCTGGGCCACCACCCGCTCAATAAACTTCCCTAAAAAGTCAAGTCAAGTAAAAGTTTATTGTTTCAACCATAGGTTATAAAAAAATATGACAAAATATGTACAACAAAACACAAAATCCAACACTGAGTCAAGTCAGAAGGGGCATTCACAACAATAAGCATTTACCCATTAACTGGTCTTCATTAACATTTAAACATGATATAACATGATATAATTATATAATTTCAGGTAGATCTAGTTGAATCCTCTTTTAACTAATAGATCAAACAAAACAACACAATAAATTTAAAATTAGATAGGACCCTAGAGATAATCACAACGTATCATGCTAACTAATTATGTTTCTTGAGTAGGTGTCCCCCTGTAAATTATACAAAAAGCCTTGTAAACTAGTATGTTGTTGACCATAATATAGTTATCCCAAAAGGGAGCATTATTCTGGACTAGGCCCTAGCTCTTTCATGGAGCTTGAGTGCGGGAGACTCTTGGCCCCTGAAAAATCCAGTTTAGCCCATTTCTTTATGAGACAGACTTGTCCCAAGCCCTCCAATCATGGGACAGTATTAAGTTTATAATATAATGAATAAACTTCTCTCAGCCAAATAGTTTACAGACTGGGTTTCAGGGGGAGAATAGATGTTTCTTATAACACAAAACATGGGTGCAGAATCTGGCCACCATTCTAGAACCATCTAAATTGAAAGCCCTAAGGAGCTTTAACAATAATTTTTCATAAGGTATATTAGAATAATTCTTGATAAGGTC
>QEPC01010543.1:724824-762105 GCA_003113815.1 Sphenodon punctatus | reverse complement strand
ATCTTCACATTTGGCTGATAATAAAGCAGTCTCACCCTTCCATTTATTAATCTGTTCTTGGGAGATCAGGGACTGCTCCTCCAGCTCTGATATTCTCTCCTCTGCAGCTTCCACCCTCTTAGCCATCCCCTCCAGTTTTTTATTGCCAGTTTCAACTGCCAGTTTTATTTGCCTCATTTCATTTTTAAGCTCTTCTTTCATTTGTTTTAACAGCTTTTTTAGGGTGCCAGAAGCCTCACCTTCCTCTCCGTCAGAGCTGGATAGGGCCTGGTCAGTTTCATGTTCCCGCGCTGTCAGCGCTGCCGCCGCCATCTTCATACTGCCGCTGCAGTTCTCTCCCTCCTGGCTCTTCTCTGCAGGCTGATTTTTCTGACAGAATCTCTCCAAAGTGTCGGCCTGAGAGATTCTTTGTCTTGGCTTATTTCTTGCAGCCATTTCTTCACGAAGTAGGTTAATTATTCTCTTTTTTTAAACAGTTAGGTTTGTTTCTAGAGCTGGGGGGAGCGGAGCTCAGGCTATTCCCAGCCACTAGCCCTGCCGCATGCGCAGATCCCCTGGATATTCCATTATCAAGTAGATGACTTGCATGGTTGGAAGCTGAGAATGGTGTAGTATTGGTGGGTGAAGGTGCTTGTCCTAGCAGAAAAGCAAAATTATATTTAAAATCATAGCCAAAATTCGGTTTTCAATATTTTCCCTAATCATTTCCACTCCATTTCTCTCTCTTTTTCTTTCAACTCTTTTATCCCAAACACATTTTCCACAACACATTATTTGCCCATATTTCTAATTATCATACTCTCGTGTATTTCTCTTGTTATTGGCCGTGCCTGATAGGACCTGATGTGACCTGAATGTCTCAGCTCAAGTCAGACATGCTGTCCGCTGAGTCCCATGGGTTAAGCCAAGCAAAGTTTCTGAGCAGGGGAGGCCCTGGCCCCACATTTTACAGCAAAGATGGTGAACCTCAAGCCTAGTGGAAAAAGGCAGCCAGTGACTAGTTATCATTTTGCCCCTTTCCAGTGGCTGGATTTGTCCCCTGCATTTAGTTCCTACCCCCAAACACTGCAACCCTGAGCTCGGGCTAAGGGAGCAGAGATGAAGGCATGCACACAGTACACACGGATATGAGACAGTTCCATGGCACTAATCTATGATCTGGATACTCATCTGTCATCTTCTTGAGTACATCCTGACCCAGACCCTGCTGTCTTGTTGATGTCTTGGTGCTTGGCCGCTGTGGGGGATTGGTTGAGGTCAAGTCAATTGCAACTCAATCCTGATAAGACAGAGGTGATGTTAGATGGCAGGATTGGTGATCTGGGTGAGGAGGGGATATCCATCTTCCTTTGGATGGTTTTTTAAATTTTCTTTTATGCCTCCCTTTTATGTATTTTATATATTTTATGTATATTTTAAAATATTTTAATTTTTGTACGCTGCCTAGAGCTGCTTAGGCAGGAGAGGCGGGACATAAATGTTGCAAATAAATAAATAAATAAATAAATAACATCACCTCTTCTAGTCATTCTCATGATGGACTCCATCCCTAAGCTATTTTACGCAAGGATTTTGAAGGGAGGACTACATTTTACTACCTAACCATAATGAAGGAGACTTTCAAAGGCTCAAAAGGAAATTAATTATCTGAACAAGAACTAGGCATCAAACTATCATTTGCATCATTGAAAGTAACTCACAGTGTGTATCTGTGAACAAGCTGTCAAAGGAAAAGTTGAGAGAGAGAGGAACCTGCTGCACTTCTGCCCAGTGCCCACCCACTGCATGCCACATTTATTCTCTCTCATGCCCACAAGTCATTGTTAGGAATGCCCACACACGAGAGAGAGAGAGAGAGAGAACACACTGAAGCTTTTGATAGTCATCATTCCAGGTTAGAGCTCCAGTGGGTACTAAAATTAGTACGCGGGTAATACCAACATTTTTGTGAATCCCATTGGGCACCAGATGGTCTACCCAAGAACCAGTCAAGTGCCCAATGCCCCAAGATAAGAGCATTACCCAGAGAAACTGGCAAGCCTAGCAGTCCCAGCCAGGGTCTGTCAGTTTCAAAGGGCAGTTAACGTGTCCCCCCCTACAACACCTCTCAAATAAGAGGCGCTCTAAGGGGGGGGTCCACATGGCTCCCTGGGGTAAGTACCTGCAGGATTAGGTCCAAAGTAGTCAATGCCTTGGCGAATCAGCTTTTCATAATATCTTTTATACTCATACACAGTTTAGTCTTTATGCAATCTCAAGCAAACACAGACTCAGGATAGACTGATCTAAAGCTGGGAAACAGCCCTCCAGAAACCCCATCTCTATCCTCTGGCCGTTATTCACTACACAGTCTCTACTAACACCTTAGCTTCTGAGGGACACTGGAGAGAGTCTCTCAGCATAATCATATCACTCTCCAGCAGGGTTCCTCATTCTCTCACAGTCGGGCACATACTGGATTCAGGGCATTGGACGAGGCTCCCTGACAGAGTTCCTTCCTGATCTGTGACCAGGCACTGTTTGCCTCTCTAGAGTGGATGTGGCTACTCTCTTATCTTCCCAGTTCTTAAAGGGACTCTGATCCTGTATTTAGCCCTATATACAGCTCAGGCTTACTCTATTCTACAGGACTGGTTCTGCCATGCCTATACCCAGCTATCAGGATGGTATTCTCTGCCCTCTTAAATGGGCCACAGTCCTCACTGGATGCACCTAGCTACAGCGAGGAAGGGGCTTTTGAAAATGACAAACTTTGACCTGGCCTGCTGTGGCTCCAGCTGAGCCTGTAAATTTCAAAGGCCAGCTGGTGCTTTCCCTCTAGAGCTGAGAGGTGCTTCAGGGTGGGAAGCAGCCTTTAAAAGTGACAGGATCCAGCCCAGACTTCTGTGGTCCGGGTAGGGACCTGTAGCTTTAAAGGTCGGCCAGCACTTTCCTTCCTAGAGCACCTCTCAACTAAAGAGTGCTTTAAGGGCAGGGAGTGGCCTTTGAAAGTGACAACCCTAGCCAGAACCACTGTGGAGCTGGCCTCTGCAGCAGTTCAGACTGAGGCCTGTCACTTTCAGAGACCAGATGGCATGATTAATCAGCCTGTCAGGTCCCATTCAGACATGGATGGTGCCTGAACAGGCATAGGCCGATTTGTGCACCCCAGATTCATCAGGGCTCTATTCCAGATGCAACATAGCATGTGAGCGTTTTTGGGTTATTCCTAAAATTAATAATTGATTGTCACTCATTGCAAATCTAATAGATAAGCTATGTCGCTAATGCTATAGTTAGGGACCCGAGTTCACTGCACCAAAAAATCTTAAATTCTGCAACCAGTGAAGCCAAATCCTGCAAATTCACCGCGAGTATTAACATTTACACAATCAACTTTATTTGCATGATTATGCAACAATTTATACATGCAAATTTGCTTACCAGCATGCTTTTTCAACAGGTTTGACACAGAATCACAACTTTGATAATCAAACACCACTCAAATCCTCTGGAATTTCAGAACACCAGAACTCCCACCTCATGTTAAAGCCCCAGACCTCCGTCACCAAAACATAGGGCCCTAAGACCCCACACCCACAATTCATCCCAGGGGCCTATTCACCCTCAGGGGGCGTGGTCACACCTCCCTCACAGATGGCGGCTGCAGCAGCAGTTTTAGTTCGAGTTCAGGAGACACGTTTATGCCTGAGCCAGGATTGAAAGATCCTGTAGACATCTCTCACTGCAGTTTCACTGCAATTTCAGCCTGGCACTACGAGGAAGGGCTGAGTCTTCAAAAATCACTGCAAATTGCAGCAACGCAGTCAACTCGGGTCCCTGGCATAGTCTTGTGTAATGAGAGAGAAAAAAGAATCCATAACCTGGGCAAGGAGTCAATTGGTAATCATTTATTTTCTGTTTTCTTGGTGTTCTTCAAGAGACTATATTTAAATTGCAGAGAAAGAGGAAGCTCAAAAATCCAGTTTATGATAATCAATTTAATGTTGTATATAAAATTAGCATAGTCCTATGTCATTGATCAGGGGTGGGTAAAGTTCCCAACTCCAACAGCCATGTACCAAAACCTTCATGTGGGCAAGAGCTATAATCAAGAACACTAACACAAATACACACATACATGCACACACGCACGCATGCACTCTTGCTTTGTGATTGGCTGGTGGAGCTGGTGCTCTGTGGTCTTTGCCACTTAAATTGTGAGGAGCAGCTGCAATACCGCTGCTGAGACTTGGGTGCAATGACGCAAAGACCCCTAATATAGTGCATTGTATAGGCCAGTAGTATAGCTGGGTTTTAAAAAGGATTGGATAAGATCTTAAAGAGTAGGTCGATTAATGGCTATTAACCAAGTATTGACCCAGTGCCAGCCATATTGAGACCTGCACTTGGACTGCCCAAGAGTCGGATGTAGCTTTCAAGTCACATTTTGCTGTGTCATAGATGAAGTCACCCCTGTCATAGATAAAGTGTCCAACTTGGTCATCATTAAGTGTTTTTGAGCTGTAGTTCTCTGCAAGATGGAAGTGCCTTCTGGTAACTTGATTTAGAAATGGGCGTTATTCATTAGGCAACCAGTAATTAGTAAGGCTGAAACAAGTTCTTGTCCTGGTTGAGAATCTTAGCAAGAACGACCTTCTCTTCGAGATTCTCAGGATTGAGAATCTTGCAAGAATTGGCATTCTCAATGGGTATTTCCAGACGTTACGAGATCACGGTGAACAAAGGTGAATACCCACATGGTGATTGTGGTCCCGTAACATCTGTTGGGGGGAACGGAAGTTCCCCGCCAGATGTTCACACCCATGAATCACGGGAAGGGGAAACACATTCAAGACACAAGTGGAGGTCCTGGCCGGACCGTCTCCGTTTGCGTGTTGAATGTGATTCCCCTCCCGTGATCAAGGGAACCGTCTCGTCTGTCCCCTGATCACGGCCCGGAATCAGCGGTGAGATTCCGGGCCATGGTCAATGCCCTGGGGGGCCAGCGAGCGCTGCGGCCCCATTGTCCACGGTGCCCACCGGTCTCCCGGAGGGCAGGTGGCCGGGGAAGCGTGGGGAGGCAGGACTTTGCAGCCGCACCTTGAGCTGTGAGGCCCTGCCCCCTTCCCCAATTCCCCACCGGGATCAGCCAGCACGTCTGTTTGACGGCCGTTTTGATCCCGGCAGGGGATCAATGGGTTATTCCGTGACCTGTCACGTGTGAAAATACCCAATGCCATTCTTGACAATATTGTTTCCTGAACTCCGGGGCATTGTGGGGAGGGCACTGTGAAAGCCATAGTCTGTGCTGTAGCTGCTTTGATTGCTGCTAGCTTTAGAGCATTTTTCAGATTCTATTCCTCCTCTGTTTAAATCAGATATATATACTTCCCAAACTAAGTCATTTTTTCACTCCAGACCATACAGCTCTGTTTCAATTCAAATCAGGGGAGGTAAGGAGGAGGAAAGAGTGGGGAGAGCAGATTGGCATCTTTGCTGGCCAATTTGG
Source organism: Sphenodon punctatus (assembly GCA_003113815.1). Lineage (NCBI taxonomy): Eukaryota > Metazoa > Chordata > Lepidosauria > Sphenodontia > Sphenodontidae > Sphenodon > Sphenodon punctatus. Next base: position 756,614 of record QEPC01010543.1, on the reverse strand, counting down.
TGCTGCTAGAACTTGGAGTAGCCAACCAGGGGCACTGGGAGGAGGGCACTATGAAAGCTGTGGGCTGACCTACAGCTGTTTTGACTGCTGGTAGCTTCAGAACATTCTGCAGATTTCTCCACCAATTCCAAATCAGACATATATACCCCCCAAAACCTGCTCATTTTTCACCCCAGAGCCTGCTGCACTTCTGCCCACCCACTGCAATCCACATTTATTCTCTCTCATGCCCACAAGTCACTTCTCTAATGGATGGGGATCACTTAAGCATTGGAGCCATTGTTGAGAATGCCCACACACTACTGCTGCTGCTGCTGCTTGCCTTAATGAGAGAGAGAGAGAGAGAGAGACTTGTCACCGTACCCACAGAGGAACCTAATGAACGGGACACTTAACAGTTCACAAGCATAGTTTGGGGATGGGAAAGTGTCAAAAAGCCAACTTAAAACCAATATTTTGCCAAATTGAAGTCATGCAACTAAATAAAAACAACAATGAAAATGCTCCCTCCTTCCTAGTTTGCTTTCATCCTGTTTTCAAAATAAAAAATGAATAAAAAATACCTGCACATGCGCAAAACGGCCACACTGCACATCATGGAAAAGGGCTGTGCATGCACAGAATGGCCTAGCATCCATATTGCACATGCAAAGTGTTTTTAAAATAAATTTAAAATCAAATAAACATAGGTGTGTGTGTGTGGGGGGGGGGAATGAGAATTGTAGGGTCCTTTACTAACCCTCCTGCTCTGAAAATGAAAAGATGTTTTTAAAAAACAGAAATGGTAGGGGTGCCTTCTGCACAGCCCTAATGCCTCTATGCCTGAGCAAGTTCCAGCTGATTGCTTTTGGTGCCGATAGGAAGCACTGAACAATTTTCAGACTGGATACAGAGTTGACTAAAATGTTAAATGAAGGGTCGCTGCCTTCTTTAAATTCCAACAATCGTGAATGTTTCCTCTTTTTGCACCAGTGGTGTAACAATAGCGTGTTTTTTTTGCTTTGTTGTATATAATATGTAGCATATACATTATGCTGAGGTAAGCTTTTTGTGACACTTGTTGGAGATGACCTGAATAACCTTATGCCATCTTGCTTTTGAAATACTTTAGCTCTTTAGAGCATGGATTTTTCAATGCAGAATCTTTTCCTTATTCAGTGTCACTAGACTTTATAGATACCAAGTACAAGAAAAATAACCATTGTCCATTTCAGATAGTGTTGCTATTCTGGTATTCATTTTGTTTATACTGACATATCTTCACTGCCATTCAATTCTATATTTGACTGCAATACTTACATTGATTACTTGCTATTACTAGGATGTGTATATTCTGCAACAATAATTGAAAACCAAAACTCAAGTAGAACAGTGAGCTAATTGAAGGCATAAAATGAATTTGCTTTAAAATATAATATAAGCTCCCCTTCCATGTCCATTAAATTTCTGCACTTGTCCCAGAGTGCAGAAAACAATGCCTCAATTAGATTTTTTTCTGCACTCTGATACCAGAAACTGTTGTAAAATGTTGGAAACTGATAAAAATACCAAAACTGATTGGGTTGAAATTAAGAAAAAAGACCTAAAATATGGATCACAGGCACCAGACTTGACAATAGTTGAAGTGCCTATTCAATGATAGTGAGGAAATATTAACAAACAGTTACAAGTGCTCCTTAAAGGAAGATATTTCCCAATCGCTGATGATACAGGAACAGTGGTTCTCATCTCAGCTCTAAACCCATCATCCTCGGACAATCAAAAACATGTCTAAACAAAATGACAAAAATACTCTACATATGGTGCCAGAATAGAGCAGAAATGAAAACCGCTGTGTGTTCTCACGAGAATCTTGTGAAATTCTCTCAACCCCAGCAAGATATCAGAAGATATCGTTAAGGTTTTTGACAATCTCCAGAGATTTTGAAAAATCCCCTTCTGTGCATCTGCAAAATGGCTGCCAGGACCATTCTGCGCATGTCCGGCCCCGGCGGCCATTTTGTACATACTCTGAGCATTTCTTGAAAATCTTGTGAGATTCTAAAAAAAAACCAAATGCTCTGCACATGCACAAAATATCCACCATAGCCATTCTGTGCATATATGCCCCCCAGCAGCCATTCTGGGCATGTACAGAATGTTTTGTGGGGTGTTTTGTGGAGTTCAAGAATCTCACAAGAATGGCAGTGAGAACACCAATTCTTGTGATACTCTTGACCTGGAGAATCTCGCCAAGAGGCCATTCTTGGCAAGATTCTTGCAGGGATCAAAATCTTGTTTCATCCCTATTCTGGAAGACTCATAGACTTGAGTTTTGCTGAACCTCTATTGCCACAGCTGAGGAGAAGCCACTGAGAATACCTCTGCCCACCCCTTTCCATCCATATTTGGTATGCTGATGGCATGGCCAAAAGGCCACTCCTGGCTGACTGAACAAAATGAAATGGGACAAAGGAGGATGAGGCAGTCCCTAAGGTATATTGTACCCAAGCCATTTAGGGCTTTATAGTTAAACAACAACACCTTGAATTGACCCCAGAAGACTATAGGAAAGTCAGAACAGTCTTTGGAACATTGGTGTTATATGTTCCCAGTGGCCTACCCCTGTCAGGAGGTGGGATGCTGCACCTGCATTCTGAACCAGCTGCAGCCTTTGTCTGAACACTCTTCAAGGGCATCCGCACATAGAGCGCATGGTAGTAGACAAGCCTTGAGGTTAAGGGATGTATGAATGATCGTTGCTAGGTTCAAGTCTGCATAAAGTGTTGCAATCTTCTCACCAGCTAGAGATGGTCAAAGGCATTCCTAATCTTTACCTAGATTAAGATCTGGATGGAAATCATTGATTAAAACCACAAACAATGTCTCTGTACCATGTCCAAGTCATAAACCAGACTAGGAAGCTTCTAGGAGTCCGATAACATCAATTGGTGATTTCAGACGTGCCGGGCCTCCTTCTAACCATGGTCCGGAATCCATTTTGGATCCCGAATAGGAATCAAGCCATCCATCCTTTAGCCGTGCCGGCCTGATTCCTACAGGGGATCAGGGAGGAGCCGTGCAGCGTGATGTGCGGCCGCAAAGCCCCACCCGCCCTCCGGGAGATGCAGAGGCCAATCTAGCCGCTGCGGCCAATCCCGCAGCATGGTTCAAGCCACGATCTCGTGCGGCGGAGGTAACAGATGTTACCTTCCACCGATTCCGGAGCGTGGATGCGCTAACCACGATTCCAGATGTGAGGCCGACCTCACCTCCGGAACCGTGGTTAATCTGATTCCTGCCAGAGTGGGGTGAACATCTGGTGGGAACCCTTTTAGACGTTACGGGCCCTCCTCCACCACAGGGGAGATTGTCTGTGGTAAAAGGGAGGCCCGTAACATCTGAAATCACCCACAAGTGCCTGGATTTGGAAGGCCACCAACTTGAGAATCCAGGCTCAGAGATTAATCCAGGCACACCCATACTCTGCAAACCTGAGTGTCTAACAGAGGTTAGACCCCATAAATCATAGGACTTCTCACTCCACTACCAAGTCACAAGGCCCACAAATGATCATTACTAGGTGTGTGCAGGTTTCATTTTTAAAAAACTATTAAAACTAAATAAGCCCTGTTAATTTCAGTAACTAAAATAAGAAAATAAATGAATAAGCAAATAATTATAGTTTGTTTTCAACCATTTTTCTTTTTAAAATAACACATAAAAAACTTTGCACATGCCAAATGACTCCTGGGTCCATCCATGCGTGTGCACCCTTTCTAGGGATGGGCGAACAGATTGCGGTTCAGGTTTGGCCATTCGGTTTGTCCGTTTGGTTCGGCTGCGTTCGGTTCGTCCATTCGGTTCAGCAGTTCGGTTAGTTCGCCGGGTTCGGGTTCGGCCGTTCGGTTCGGCCATTCGGTTCGGGTTTGGCTGTTGGGGAAATGTTTTTTTATATGGGTGTTTTTGTTGTTTTTTATATGGTTTTTTTGTTTTTTATTTGGTTTTATATGGTTTTTTTGTTTTTTATTTATTTTTTTGTTTTTATATTGGGTTTTTTAATTTAATTTTTTAATCTAATATATCTATATATCTACACTAAATCTAACTGCTATTAACTATTCTAAATGCTATGAACTAAATGGATTATCTAATAAGTATATAGGCCTACTCCTACAAACACTAAAACTAAATCACTAACACTATCTCTATCACTAAGCTAACTCCTACAACTGTCTACTGTCCCCCCCTCTCTCTCTCTCTCTCTCTCTCTCTCTATATATATATATATATATATATATATATATATATATATATCACAAACAACACAAGGTTTCAGTTTAAGGTTTAAAGTACAAAGGTTTCAGTACAAAACTGAAATTAAACTTAAAGCAATCTAATAATCCTACTCAATGCCTGCTGTTCAGGAACAGCAACTAGCTTAGAAGGTGTTGGGAAGGGGGGAGGCAGATAGTTTCATTTCTTGCAAGCCTCTTCATCCCTGGTGCCTGGAAGTCTGCTCCTCAGTGACTAGTACTACCCCTCCCTGTCATGTTTGACCTTACAGTGAACCTTTTTTTGCCACCCGAATGCGATGTTCAGTGTTCCTTTCTGTTCAGTATGTTCGCATTCGGGTTCGGGTTCGCGTTCAGTAGTCCGAACACGCCGAGTTCGGGCCGAACACCGAACTTCCGAACCGCGTTTGCCGATCCCTAACCCTTTCCAAAAATGGTGCCAACACTGACAGTACCATGTCGGGAAAGGGAGCACAGACGCAGAATGGCCTCGGTGGCCAGTTTGCTTACACACAGAATTTTGTAAAAATCAGTACATATGCGTAAAATGACTGCCAGACCATTCTGTGAATGTGCATCCCTTCCCCAAAATGGTGCTGGAAGCATCAGCACCTACTTGGAAACAGACTGCAACCATTTTGTGCATGTGTAGTGATTTTTTTAAAAAAAATTAATTTTAAATACAATAAATAGAGCTCCCTTCCCTCTCAAAAATGGTAGTGTGGTTTACAAGGAAAAAAGAAAACACAAAACAAAACAAAAAGTGGGCTTTTTAAACGAAAATGAAAACTAAAATGAAAATGGTAGGGGTAACTTTTGCACACCCCTAACAATTTCTAAAAATGGAGCCCCATTTGTTTTGTAACTAAGGTAATGAAAACAAATGAATAAGCAAGTGACATTCATTTGATTTCATTCATTTTCATTTTCATTTTGTTTTGTTTTATCAAAAATAATTTTAAAAAACCACTGCAAATGTGCAAAATGGCAGCCAGGGTCCTTCTGCGCATGCACGCCCTGCTCCCGCGCCACCTCCTTTCCTTATATCCTTTAATTTGGGTTCAGGAGCACCCAGCACAGCTGGGTACTGGGAGGCTGTATATGGGGGAAACAAGGTTGATGGATGCAGGTTGTGTACACGAAAACAAGAGTGGGGGCAGTTAGACAGGGGGGGAAGTGTTTGTATTGGGAGGGGGAAGCCAGGTGTTGGGGGGAGTGTTTATTGAGGACATTGCTGGGAAATGGGTGATGTGTATACATAGATGAGGCTGGGTAGTAGGCAAGGATGGGGGGGAAGTGTATGTATCAGCAAAGGGCAGAGAGCTGCTGGGAGAGGTGTATATTCAGGGAGAAGCCTGACAGATGAGTGATGGACATTTGGGAACAACATTTTGGGGACAGCGAGGCTTGGGGGGGAAATATGTGTTTTTTGGTGGGGTTTTTTTTGTGGGTTTTTGTATGTTTTCAGTTGGGCTGGGGACAATAGGACAGCCAAGAACTCCCAAATCCATAACACAGAACCCAGGAATCCTGGCTTCTAGCCCCCACTGCTCTAATCCACTGGTTCCAACCCTATAACAGAAAACCCATGAGTTGTGACTTATAGCCCCCCCCAAGCCAATAGCCCACTTACCCACTTCCACAGCAGCCATTCTGCTCATCCATAGCCCCTTTCCAAGATGGTGGGAACCACACTGGTGCCATTTTTGAAAAGGGAAGGTGGTCTGCATATGTGCAGAAAGGGCCACACATGCACAGAATGACTGCATCAGCCATTTGTGCATGCTCGGAGCATTTATTGTTAGTTTCTCATGAATTTCACGAGAACAGGTGAAATTATCTGATTCTCAACTCATTCATGGAAATCTGATTGAGAACCTGGTTCTCAATGATATTTGCAATAATATTGAGATTGAGTTTCAGCCCTCTTCCCAAACCTGTAACAGAGAACCCAAGAGTCCTGACTCCTAGCCCCTCCCAATAATCCACTAGCCTGAGTGTAACAGAGAACCCAAGAGTCCTGGGAAATACGAGCTGCATCTCTGGGTCCCTGCAGCAGTTGGGGAAAGAGCATCTGGGAGTAGGAGGGTGCCTGTGCTTTCCCTAGCCCTTATTGGTTCCCCTTCTGTGTTACAGGTATTTATAAAGGGGCTGGGGCCCTTCGGGCGTGTGCCTGCAGCAGTTGGGGAAGGAGCAGCTGGGAGTAGGAGGGTGCCTGTGCTTTCCCTAGCCCTTATTGCTTCCCCTCCTGTGTTACAGGTATTTATACAGGGGCTGAGGCCCTTCAGATGTCAACCCTTGAGTGACAGCCACAGGAGGGAAGCCAAAGGGTGGCGCCCGTTGGTGGGCCCGTTGTGGGGACTGCAGTGGCAGTGCCCAACCCCCTGGACTTGGGAGCGTGTGTAGAGCCAGTGGGACCCGGAGGGAGTCATGCTGCCTGAACCAGCGGGCCATGATATGAGGTCTGTGCAGCCAGTTGGAGGCGTGACTGGGACCATACACACACTAGGGGCACGGCTGCATTCCCAGGGGCTATAGGATCAGCAGAGGCATCCGGCAGTGCCAGGGCTGTGTGTCGTAGTGCCCCCCATCCTTTCCTGTCTGGAAAAGGTAGGAGTGACTTTTGCTATACATGGGAAAAAGGCTCCCAAGACATCGGAGCGTTGGAGGGAGGTGCTGCTGATGGACCCTCCTCAAGCTTCTCACCAGCGCTTAGATAGATACTACTCTTTATGTTCTCATACCCGCAGCCCCCTGGAGGTCCCGCGGGACTTGCTTATTGAGTTGGCTACAACTCGGGGATCAAATGTCTCCCCTAGTTTTAATACAATGCAATTGGAGGCGGGGAATTGTGACCCGGAGCTTTGCTGTTTTGACCCTTTGCTCACCTGATCTCTCCAATTTATCCAGCCCAGTGTCTATATCCCCAATGGATCAAGCTCACTTCGACTTGTTTGAGAAACAATGTACTGTGATGGGGGAACTTATCAACCAACTATTAAGTAAGATAAGTGACCTGATCATTGTAGTCCAGGGTCAACAGGCCCAGTTAACAATGGCTCTTCAGCAGTTAGCCAATGGGAAAAATGAAGGGTCTGGAGGGGTGGTGTATGGGCAAGGGAATTTAACTGCTACAGATCAGCAGACTCTAGCCCCACCCAAGTTAGGTCATTTGCCAAATCCCACCAATATGGTATCTGATTATACGTCAACCTCACAAGTAAAGGGTTTGGGGGGGGTGGAGGTTCGCTCTGTACTAGCTGACCCCGGTTGTGGGAGAAGTAGCCCTTAGGGTCTATCCCTTGCCCAACAGGTATCTTCCTCGTTGGGACACCAAGTATGCTATAGCCCACCACCTGGAGGAAATAATGGGTTGGGTTCCTCCAGGGGTAACCAATACCTTTCAGGTATTGCCCTCATATGGTTATATGCGAAGGGTAATAATTCACTTTTATTGTCCATTTTTTGCCTCTAGGGTATTGGAACAGGCCTATCTTTTTGCCACTTGGGGGGTTTATGTAGGGGAAGTGCTGAAAAATTCAGAAATACAACCCCTTTTACCTAGGCATGTGCAATTACAGCAGGAAGCCCAGATAAAGGTTTTGTTTGGTGTGGAGACCTAGGATACCAAGACTCTAAGGGGAAATTGTAGCTGTGTCCCCACTGGACAGCTGGAGCCAATTAATATCAGGTTACAAAACCTTGCTGAAGGGGGGTGCCAGATGAGAGCTAGTGAAGGAGCCGGTGTGCCTGCCCAGTCCGAATCTATTCTGGATGCTTCAGCCAGGGAGACTTATTTATGCAAGAACGTGGGATGTGAGGACGCCCTGGCTCTATCAGCAGTGGGGCGGAACCAGTCATCTTCACTAACACCTCCCCAACCAAGTTGCTTGGAATCCCAACCTGTTAATGATACAGTGGGTTCTACCAGCTCAGTGCTGTTAACACCATCGAAGTTCGTTTCAACCCAGGCAGCTCTGCAGATGCCTGGAAGAGGGAAATGACATAATCCTGACTCTGACACCCCCTATATATAAGATTGGTTCATGGAATATTGCTGGGTGGAATGCTAGGGTGGGGGAGTTGGAATTTGTTGATACCATCAGGGACTATGTTATTATCTGTCTGCAGGAAACATGGATTACAACTGTGCCTAGTCTCCCCCTTGCTTTGGCTCACTTTAAGGCTATTTCCCTACCTGCCACCTCTACTGCTACAAAGGGCCACCTGTGTGGTGGATTAGTTTGTTTACTTAGTACTATGTTGCATGATGCCTTAGTAACTACCTTGGAATATCCCCCTTTTTTGTAGGGTTTGGTTATGACAAAAGGAGGTAAAATGGTTATGGTAATGAATGTTAACGTTCCCCTCCCAAAACACTAGGCTGTATGACCCGCAGATCTGGAATAAGCTTGGGCAAGTGTTAGATAACTCTATTGTTGCCTATCCAACCAGTTCTGTTATTATATTGGGTGATTTCAATGCTAGGCATGGAAGGGATGACGAGGAGCTAGCAGTCCATGGAAATTTTCCTCTCCTCCCCCCGGAATCCCCATTGGGAGAAAGACGTTCCAAGGCTCATAATATCAATGAGGCAGGGATACACTTGACTAGGGTAGTGGCTGGATGTAGCCTGCATATTCTCACTAGAGCCGGCTTAAACAACAAATTGGGGGAGTTTACATTCTTGGGCCCGAGGGGGTCTAGTGTGATTGACCTTGCGATTGTCTCTCCCAATATTTTACCCCTCCTCTTTAACTTTGAGGTAGGGAGTCCTCAGTGTAGTGATCACCTACCGTTGTCTTGCCACCTCCCTATGGGAGGGTGTTGGCTGTGGGCAAAAGGTTGGACCTGTTGGGATAGGAATTACAGCCAACTCTCATCTCGGAAGATTGCGTNGCGTGTGTAGAGCCAGTGGGACCCGGAGGGAGTCATGCTGCCTGAACCAGCGGGCCATGATATGAGGTCAGGGAAGCCAAAGGGTGGCGCCCGTTGGTGGGCCCATTGTGGGGACTGCAGTGGCAGTGCCCAACCCCCTGGACTTGGGAGCGTGTGTAGAGCCAGTGGGACCCGGAGGGAGTCATGCTGCCTGAACCAGCGGGCCATGATATGAGGTCTGTGCAGCCAGTTGGAGGCGTGACTGGGACCATACACACACTAGGGGCACGGCTGCATTCCCAGGGGCTATAGGATCAGCAGAGGCATCCGGCAGTGCCAGGGCTGTGTGTCGTAGTGCCCCCCATCCTTTCCTGTCTGGAAAAGGTAGGAGTGACTTTTGCTATACATGGGAAAAAGGCTCCCAAGACATCGGAGCGTTGGAGGGAGGTGCTGCTGATGGACCCTCCTCAAGCTTCTCACCAGCGCTTAGATAGATACTACTCTTTATGTTCTCATACCCGCAGCCCCCTGGAGGTCCCGCGGGACTTGCTTATTGAGTTGGCTACAACTCGGGGATCAAATGTCTCCCCTAGTTTTAATACAATGCAATTGGAGGCGGGGAATTGTGACCCGGAGCTTTGCTGTTTTGACCCTTTGCTCACCTGATCTCTCCAATTTATCCAGCCCAGTGTCTATATCCCCAATGGATCAAGCTCACTTCGACTTGTTTGAGAAACAATGTACTGTGATGGGGGAACTTATCAACCAACTATTAAGTAAGATAAGTGACCTGATCATTGTAGTCCAGGGTCAACAGGCCCAGTTAACAATGGCTCTTCAGCAGTTAGCCAATGGGAAAAATGAAGGGTCTGGAGGGGTGGTGTATGGGCAAGGGAATTTAACTGCTACAGATCAGCAGACTCTAGCCCCACCCAAGTTAGGTCATTTGCCAAATCCCACCAATATGGTATCTGATTATACGTCAACCTCACAAGTAAAGGGTTTGGGGGGGGTGGAGGTTCGCTCTGTACTAGCTGACCCCGGTTGTGGGAGAAGTAGCCCTTAGGGTCTATCCCTTGCCCAACAGGTATCTTCCTCGTTGGGACACCAAGTATGCTATAGCCCACCACCTGGAGGAAATAATGGGTTGGGTTCCTCCAGGGGTAACCAATACCTTTCAGGTATTGCCCTCATATGGTTATATGCGAAGGGTAATAATTCACTTTTATTGTCCATTTTTTGCCTCTAGGGTATTGGAACAGGCCTATCTTTTTGCCACTTGGGGGGTTTATGTAGGGGAAGTGCTGAAAAATTCAGAAATACAACCCCTTTTACCTAGGCATGTGCAATTACAGCAGGAAGCCCAGATAAAGGTTTTGTTTGGTGTGGAGACCTAGGATACCAAGACTCTAAGGGGAAATTGTAGCTGTGTCCCCACTGGACAGCTGGAGCCAATTAATATCAGGTTACAAAACCTTGCTGAAGGGGGGTGCCAGATGAGAGCTAGTGAAGGAGCCGGTGTGCCTGCCCAGTCCGAATCTATTCTGGATGCTTCAGCCAGGGAGACTTATTTATGCAAGAACGTGGGATGTGAGGACGCCCTGGCTCTATCAGCAGTGGGGCGGAACCAGTCATCTTCACTAACACCTCCCCAACCAAGTTGCTTGGAATCCCAACCTGTTAATGATACAGTGGGTTCTACCAGCTCAGTGCTGTTAACACCATCGAAGTTCGTTTCAACCCAGGCAGCTCTGCAGATGCCTGGAAGAGGGAAATGACATAATCCTGACTCTGACACCCCCTATATATAAGATTGGTTCATGGAATATTGCTGGGTGGAATGCTAGGGTGGGGGAGTTGGAATTTGTTGATACCATCAGGGACTATGTTATTATCTGTCTGCAGGAAACATGGATTACAACTGTGCCTAGTCTCCCCCTTGCTTTGGCTCACTTTAAGGCTATTTCCCTACCTGCCACCTCTACTGCTACAAAGGGCCACCTGTGTGGTGGATTAGTTTGTTTACTTAGTACTATGTTGCATGATGCCTTAGTAACTACCTTGGAATATCCCCCTTTTTTGTAGGGTTTGGTTATGACAAAAGGAGGTAAAATGGTTATGGTAATGAATGTTAACGTTCCCCTCCCAAAACACTAGGCTGTATGACCCGCAGATCTGGAATAAGCTTGGGCAAGTGTTAGATAACTCTATTGTTGCCTATCCAACCAGTTCTGTTATTATATTGGGTGATTTCAATGCTAGGCATGGAAGGGATGACGAGGAGCTAGCAGTCCATGGAAATTTTCCTCTCCTCCCCCCGGAATCCCCATTGGGAGAAAGACGTTCCAAGGCTCATAATATCAATGAGGCAGGGATACACTTGACTAGGGTAGTGGCTGGATGTAGCCTGCATATTCTCACTAGAGCCGGCTTAAACAACAAATTGGGGGAGTTTACATTCTTGGGCCCGAGGGGGTCTAGTGTGATTGACCTTGCGATTGTCTCTCCCAATATTTTACCCCTCCTCTTTAACTTTGAGGTAGGGAGTCCTCAGTGTAGTGATCACCTACCGTTGTCTTGCCACCTCCCTATGGGAGGGTGTTGGCTGTGGGCAAAAGGTTGGACCTGTTGGGATAGGAATTACAGCCAACTCTCATCTCGGAAGATTGCGTGTGGCAAGGTGGTCCACAATTCCTCCACTCTCCATAGCAGTTTGGATGGGTGAATGTGGGATCACTCAACTTAGAAATAGCATCCTTTATGGTACTGGTGGTATGCAAGTGGTTGAGGCTTTTGATCAACTTTCTTACCAGGCCCAGCAGTTCCTGTCTTCCAAATCTGACCCAGAGACATGACTCAAAGTATGCGCCAACCAAGTTTGGTTTGATGGGGAGTGTCGTAGGGCAAAATCTTTGGTGAAAGCCATATACTGGGGATATCGTCAGGGTCAGGTTTCTGTTTTGCCTCCCTCCTACTATGAGGCTAAAAGGGCCTATAGGGCTCTTATTAAAGCAAAGAAAGATTCCTTCTACAAGGACAGGTGGCGGTTAATCCTAGAGGCAGCAGACACGGAAAACTCACGCCAGTTCTGGAGGCTGTTAGATGTAGGGAATAGGGCGTATCTTGGCAGATACATTTCCCCTATAACCCCCCCCCCCCAAGTTTGGGTTAGCTATTTTGCAGGCATCTATACTCCTTCACTGATCTCAGTTGAGAGGGATTTACCAGTTATTACTATAGAGAGTTTTCCATTATGGCCAGAGGTTAGTGACCTGGAAGTGAGCGATCTCATTGATACTTGTGGGAATAATAGGACTCCAGGCCAGGACCTTATACCTACAGGATTCTTAAAACATTATACGGAGTGGTGGATCCCTATTCTTGCGGCATTGTTTTCGGCTATCAATAGGGTTGGCCTTGTCCCTTCTGTTTGGACCTGTGCCTTGGTGACCCTGATACACAAAAAGGGCCCCCACAACAACCCAGCTAACTATCGGCCAATCAGTTTGCTTTCCGTAGTTAGCAAACTTTATGTGAAGCTTTTGTTGGGGAAATTGGATGCTTGTATAACTGAAGCCAACATTATATATCCCGAACAAGCAGGGTTCCAGAGGGCTAGGTGAGTTGGTGATCATTGTTTGTATTACTCTGTTTCATTGAGAAGTATAGGTCCCTCAATCATAGGATTTATGGGGCCTTTTCGAACCTACGGATTGCCTTCAATTGTGTTAATAGGGCCATTCTTTGGTCTACATTGGCTTCTGTGGTATGGGATCAGCGTCTCTTGGGTCTTATACAAACCTTACATGCTGACTCTAAATTGGTAGTTAAATTGTGTTCATCTGGGTATATTACAGAGGAGGTCCAAGTGGGTAGAGGGGTGAGACAGGGGTGTGTACTTGCCCCTACCCTCTTTAACATCTTTTTCAATGACGTGGTTCCTTGTATGGTTCAACTGCAGTTTTTTCCGCCACGCTTGGCTTCCCGTTCTATAGGTTGCCTCCTTTTCACCAATGATCTTGTCTTAATGTCCCAAACTTGGGTTGGCTTAAGGAGGCAACTAGTATTGCCGAGTATTGTAGGGTAAATGATTTGATGTTAAATGTGTAAAAGTCCAAAGTAATGGTTTTTGCCAAATCCTTGAGGCAGAATTGGCATATGTGGCGGGTGGAGGGAGCCCTGATTGACCAAGTATGGGCTTTCAGGTATTTGGGTGTCACCTTTCACTACTCGGGCAGTTGGAAGGCCCACCTGGAGAGGGTGGCCCTATTGGCTAAGAGATCTGCCTTCGCTATCCTGAAGTTTTTCCATTGTTCTGGCAGAGTGGCCTAAAAGATGGTCCTTCGGGCCTTTAATGCAAAAATCAATATTCAGTTACTTTTTGGANGAATGCTAGGGTGGGGGAGTTGGAATTTGTTGATACCATCAGGGACTATGTTATTATCTGTCTGCAGGAAACATGGATTACAACTGTGCCTAGTCTCCCCCTTGCTTTGGCTCACTTTAAGGCTATTTCCCTACCTGCCACCTCTACTGCTACAAAGGGCCACCTGTGTGGTGGATTAGTTTGTTTACTTAGTACTATGTTGCATGATGACTTAGTAACTACCTTGGAATATCCCCCTTTTTTGTAGGGTTTGGTTATGACAAAAGGAGGTAAAATGGTTATGGTAATGAATGTTAACGTTCCCCTCCCAAAACACTAGGCTGTATGACCCGCAGATCTGGAATAAGCTTGGGCAAGTGTTAGATAACTCTATTGTTGCCTATCCAACCAGTTCTGTTATTATATTGGGTGATTTCAATGCTAGGCATGGAAGGGATGACGAGGAGCTAGCAGTCCATGGAAATTTTCCTCTCCTCCCCCCGGAATCCCCATTGGGAGAAAGACGTTCCAAGGCTCATAATATCAATGAGGCAGGGATACACTTGACTAGGGTAGTGGCTGGATGTAGCCTGCATATTCTCACTAGAGCCGGCTTAAACAACAAATTGGGGGAGTTTACATTCTTGGGCCCGAGGGGGTCTAGTGTGATTGACCTTGCGATTGTCTCTCCCAATATTTTACCCCTCCTCTTTAACTTTGAGGTAGGGAGTCCTCAGTGTAGTGATCACCTACCGTTGTCTTGCCACCTCCCTATGGGAGGGTGTTGGCTGTGGGCAAAAGGTTGGACCTGTTGGGATAGGAATTACAGCCAACTCTCATCTCGGAAGATTGCGTGTGGCAAGGTGGTCCACAATTCCTCCACTCTCCATAGCAGTTTGGATGGGTGAATGTGGGATCACTCAACTTAGAAATAGCATCCTTTATGGTACTGGTGGTATGCAAGTGGTTGAGGCTTTTGATCAACTTTCTTACCAGGCCCAGCAGTTCCTGTCTTCCAAATCTGACCCAGAGACATGACTCAAAGTATGCGCCAACCAAGTTTGGTTTGATGGGGAGTGTCGTAGGGCAAAATCTTTGGTGAAAGCCATATACTGGGGATATCGTCAGGGTCAGGTTTCTGTTTTGCCTCCCTCCTACTATGAGGCTAAAAGGGCCTATAGGGCTCTTATTAAAGCAAAGAAAGATTCCTTCTACAAGGACAGGTGGCGGTTAATCCTAGAGGCAGCAGACACGGAAAACTCACGCCAGTTCTGGAGGCTGTTAGATGTAGGGAATAGGGCGTATCTTGGCAGATACATTTCCCCTATAACCCCCCCCCCCCAAGTTTGGGTTAGCTATTTTGCAGGCATCTATACTCCTTCACTGATCTCAGTTGAGAGGGATTTACCAGTTATTACTATAGAGAGTTTTCCATTATGGCCAGAGGTTAGTGACCTGGAAGTGAGCGATCTCATTGATACTTGTGGGAATAATAGGACTCCAGGCCAGGACCTTATACCTACAGGATTCTTAAAACATTATACGGAGTGGTGGATCCCTATTCTTGCGGCATTGTTTTCGGCTATCAATAGGGTTGGCCTTGTCCCTTCTGTTTGGACCTGTGCCTTGGTGACCCTGATACACAAAAAGGGCCCCCACAACAACCCAGCTAACTATCGGCCAATCAGTTTGCTTTCCGTAGTTAGCAAACTTTATGTGAAGCTTTTGTTGGGGAAATTGGATGCTTGTATAACTGAAGCCAACATTATATATCCCGAA
Organism: Sphenodon punctatus; assembly: GCA_003113815.1. NCBI lineage: Eukaryota > Metazoa > Chordata > Lepidosauria > Sphenodontia > Sphenodontidae > Sphenodon > Sphenodon punctatus. Next base: position 741,317 of record QEPC01010543.1, on the reverse strand, counting down.
CAAGCAGGGTTCCAGAGGGCTAGGTGAGTTGGTGATCATTGTTTGTATTACTCTGTTTCATTGAGAAGTATAGGTCCCTCAATCATAGGATTTATGGGGCCTTTTCGAACCTACGGATTGCCTTCAATTGTGTTAATAGGGCCATTCTTTGGTCTACATTGGCTTCTGTGGTATGGGATCAGCGTCTCTTGGGTCTTATACAAACCTTACATGCTGACTCTAAATTGGTAGTTAAATTGTGTTCATCTGGGTATATTACAGAGGAGGTCCAAGTGGGTAGAGGGGTGAGACAGGGGTGTGTACTTGCCCCTACCCTCTTTAACATCTTTTTCAATGACGTGGTTCCTTGTATGGTTCAACTGCAGTTTTTTCCGCCACGCTTGGCTTCCCGTTCTATAGGTTGCCTCCTTTTCACCAATGATCTTGTCTTAATGTCCCAAACTTGGGTTGGCTTAAGGAGGCAACTAGTATTGCCGAGTATTGTAGGGTAAATGATTTGATGTTAAATGTGTAAAAGTCCAAAGTAATGGTTTTTGCCAAATCCTTGAGGCAGAATTGGCATATGTGGCGGGTGGAGGGAGCCCTGATTGACCAAGTATGGGCTTTCAGGTATTTGGGTGTCACCTTTCACTACTCGGGAAGTTGGAAGGCCCACCTGGAGAGGATGGCCCTATTGGCTAAGAGATCTGCCTTCGCTATCCTGAAGTTTTTCCATTGTTCTGGCAGAGTGGCCTAAAAGATGGCCCTTCGGGCCTTTAATGCAAAAATCAATATTCAGTTACTTTTTGGAGCAGAAGTTTAGGTCTCTTTTTGTACTGCAGGGATTGACAAGTTCCAGTCATTGTTACTGAGGTCTCCTCTTAGGGCACAGGGAGGAACACCAACTGCTGCAATACTAATTGAGCTGGGGTAATCAGCTTGGTCTAGTCATGCGTGGGCCTTGGCCCGTAGATTATGGTTTACAGTTCTGGATCCAAACCAAAAGGGCCTTTTTCCTTATCTTTTTGCTGATTCCTTCTGAGGTACATGGTTTGCCAAAGTGGAGGCACATCTTAATGCCATGGGACTCTCTAATGAATATTTGCTAGCAAAAGATCTGTTCTTGGCTAAAGCCGAGGTTAAGTTACGATGGAGCAATATTACTCACCAACAGGAAAGAGCCAAGGTGGGTGCTACGGCCCACATCAGGAGATATTTGAGTCTGGCACCTCCTATTGATGCCCTGGCTGCATCAATAGGAGGTGCCAATAGTGGGGATTATTCAGTTAGGGGCAAGTGGCTTTTTATGGTGGCGCACTTTAACGCCTTGCCTACTCAAATTTGGCAGGGTCGGTTGATTAAGGTCCCCTTATACCTTAGATTGTGTCCATTCGATCATACGGCGGCAGAAAACAGCAGACATGTGTTCATGCAATGCCATCTGTATGACGCTTTACGTTTGGAGTTTCTTCAGCCTATCTTTGACAACCTCCCAGGGAGATCTGATGTCTTTTATATTAATTACCCCCTTTCTGATTACCAGCAGGAAACCACAAAAGCTGTGATTAAATTTCTGACCCTTGCAATGGGGAGACGACACCAGTTTTTGAATTTTAAATTGTCTGACTGATTGCAGTCGGTATATTTTTGTTTTAGTTTGTATCAATTTATATTTGATGTCTGTTTGTCTGTATATGGCTATGGCTTGTGCCTGTCTTAATAATAAATCTAATAATAGCTGCATCTCTGATAGGGAACAGGAGTAAGCAGATGTGTGTGTGGAATTACAAAAAAAAAGAAGAAGAAAGAACAGGAGAGGAGGTGGAATAACAGGAAAGGAGGCAATAAGTAGTAGAATGACAGGAAGGCAGCTATGGTAATTGGCAAATGATAGGAGCACTTTCTATAGTATTGTATCACGCTTCTGAATCACTTATTTCACACGGAAACCTGTCATTCTTCCTGTTTGTCATGGCATTCCGCCTGTTATTCCACCCAGTCCTTTGCTGTTGCACCCTACCCCTGTTCCTCTGTATTATTCCACTCACTATCTCTGGTGCCTTCCTCATTATTACAAACCCTCTTCTCCCTGGCCTCTACCAACCCACCCACTATGAAAGATGCAGCTCCGTTATATTGTTTCACAGCCTCTTAATGGGATCTACGAATGATAATAGGATTTATTTCCAAAATGGCATTGCTTTTGTTTCAATTTCTTCCAACGGACATTTCATGTTGTTAATTTCAATATGTACCGAGGGAGAGGCATGGTATAAATGTGAGTGCATGGAGCCTACGTTGTATGTAAGCATAATATGTGAAACTAGGTCTGAAACACGTCACACTGGTCTTGCCGGTTCTCAGTGAGAAGGGGGGTGCCCCCCTTTTCGACTAGAGATGAGACAAAATGAGAAACACCACCTTCTTGCAAAGAACCAGTGGGACTTCAAGGGGAAGGGGGCAAAGGGGCCCCTGAAGGTGAGCAGTGGGCACAGCAAGCCCCCTGAGCATCTCCGGGGCCTGCGCAGTCTCCCCATCGGGTGGAGGAGGGGGAAAGCGGAAAGGATTAAAGATTTACTTACCTCCCTCCAGAGAGGTGTGTGTGTCCTCTCCCGACCCCCCCGCCGCTCCACATTGCTGTGAAGGGGGAAAGGGGGGAGTGTCAGGTTCCGATGCTCCTCAATGCACTGCTGGGCTTCCTGATGCTGCAGTTTAAAAAGCAGGGAAAAAAGAACTGGAGCATGTGCAGAGGAATGCTCCAACTCTCGGCGTCCTTTTCAAAGATGGAACCGGCACAGTCAAGCAGTTGTTTTGCACATGCTCAGTCCCTCAGGCACCATCTTTGAAAAGCTATATCTTTGAAAGATGGGTTTTTTTGTTACTCCAAACAATATTATTTTCTCATTATGTAAGCCATTGACCTGTAACAATGGGTGTTTTTACACACATATTTATCCTGTATGTTTGCTGTTACATCCTGAACTTTCTGTGTGTCTAAATCACTCACCCAGATCTTAAACATCCAGCTCTTTGAATTTCTGCGTAGAACTTCTCCCAGAATGTTTGTGTGTAAAACCTTCTGGTAAATTGCTTTGCTCCTGGCAGCTGTGGTCACTTGGTTTCCATGGCAGCCTGTCATGTCTACAGCTGCAGCTACTTTAGGATGCTTCAGGGCAGTGTTTGTGTGAAGAATGCATCCAGGAACTGCCTCAGGGCAGTGCATGTGTGAAAAATGTATCTGGAACTTACTTGTGAACTTGTAAACCCAGAAGATTGAAAAATCTGGAATTTTAAGGTGTTTGTAAAAATGCCCATTGAGTACTGCCTTTGAGTATAAAAGAAACTTTCTGAGTTATTTGCAATACATTTCAAAAGCATCTATTATGAATTGTGTATTAACAGATGGGCAAATTAATTCAAATATGATCACTAATACAAAATTTTACTCAACCTTATTTAAAGTGGGGAAAGGTTAAGTAGCAGCTTTTAAAATACTCACGCTCTTCAGTACTTGGATATATCCAGCAGTTAATTAGTAGAAAAAAGAAAAACATGAAATCTCAAAGCATATGTGATCTTAGGAGACCACAAGTCTAATTCAATGAATTCTCAAAGAAGTCTGGATGCATCGAGAGCAAAATTACCAATGATTTCAATGGGAACAGGATTTCACCTGTCAACATTATTCATATTGAGCCTCTGAAACTTTTGAGGTTCACCCATCTGTATTCATAACTGATTTTTAAAATAAAAATTGCAGAAATTTCATTTCAAGGACCCGTTCGAGTGTACTGTAATGTATCTGCTGGTAATGGATCTGAAGAAGTCATTACAAGTTATCGTGTTAATGACCCACAAACCAAAGAATTTATCAGGAGGCCTTGACAGAGCGATTATCATTTATCATACCAAAGAGTTCATAGAGGTAGGAATTTTCAATCCAAAACTGAACTGTCCTCAAATTAATCTTGCTGCTAGGAGTAAGGCAGAAAACATGTTTTCTAATAGGAGACTTTTAAAATATTAATGTTTGGTGCATTGTCTACTGTTCCAATTTAGGAGAAAATTTCTCATCAGACTGGGGAAATTCTGTACCTTAGTTCTCTCCATTTATGGATTTATGTTCCTGATAATAGTTTTCAGTTAAATAATCTGAAGTGTGTGAAAGAAGATATTGGGTGCATCACCTTATGCAAGGATTACTCTGGATATTTAAAGTTGTGGTAATAATAAATCTATGTACTAGTTTTTGTAATCTCTCTCTTTGAAAGTATTGATCAAGTTTTCTCAGTAGTACAAAGGCCATTTTTGCACAGACGTCCCCCGTCCCCACTGGGTGTGTGGTTGGGTGTGCAGTGGGGAGGCCATCCGTGCACACGGTGCAGTGGTGGGTGGGGTATGGGTGTCCGCCACGCACAGAGACATCTGACAGAATAGAGGAAACTCAATGTGTGGAGATGGGCGAGGGTGGGTGGAGATGGGTGTGTGCCTGTGGGAACAGGTGCACATCCACCTCCACCCACCCCGGCTGCACACCTATCCCCCCACCACCACTGACTGTGGAAAAAAGGCCAAAGATATCATTTCAAGTGCAATCAACAAATATCTTTCATACTGTTTTCATAAAAAAAATTCTTATGTCTTCAAACCACATTATTAACTTTAACTGTGGGTGAAAACAGACATGACGCTATCTCCACTTTAACACAGTTTTAACATTTCTTATGCATATTACAGGCCTGTATCGGTGCCCTATGCAGCCCTGCAACATGCATAAGAAATGTTAAAGCAGTGTTAAAGTGGAGATAGTGCCATGTCTGTTTCACCCTGTGTTGAACTACAGCTGAATTTTATTTTTAATTTATTTATATTAAAATTTATATGCCGCCCCATTCTGCCTCAGGCAATTTGACCTCAGTTTCTGCTACGTCTACCATAGATATAAGCAGAAATTTTGAAAAGTGCAGATGAGTAAATACATATGACCCGGCCCATAAGCCTCCTAAGCGTAGTTGGGAAACTTTATGCAAAACATCTTTCATGGAAATTTCAATGGTGGGCCGATGAGAATGAGATAATTATTCCTGAAGGTACCGAGGGGTACCCCCCCAGGTGCTGCTGAGGGTGGAGACAGCTTCCTCTCCTTTGAAGTCTCAGGCGATTCTTGCATGTGTCAAATACTGGATGAGAATCTATCTATTTCCCTCTAAATTTAATTCTCTTATTAATCTGACAACCAAGCTATCGGGTACCAACTTATGGAGTGAGGCCATTGAAAAGGAAGTAGGGAATTTGGGTTTCTCCAGACTTTTCCTTCTTTCCTACGACCTCAAGAGTGCAGTAGCACTGGTGAATCAGAGGATTAGTGATCAGGAAAGGCAATATGAGTCATCAGCCTTGTCACACCAGAGAGTGGCTCCCTTTTATGCTAGGTTTAATCCTAGTACAGGAGATCCTACTTACCTTTCGCATTGGCTCAACTGGAGAAAAAAGCACGTGTTTTTGCTTTTTCGATTCAATTCATTCCCGTCAGCCAATCTTAGTGGTAGGTTCCTAGGGTTACCAAAAGAAGCTAGCCTCTGCCCGAATTGTCTACTTGGACAGGTGGAAGATCTGAGACATATGATATTTATCTGTCCAATCTATGCTGCCCTGAGGACAAAATTCCTCGACCAGCTATTATGTAATCAATCCCTGGCAAATTATGACAAATTAATGGCCTGAATGTTCTGTGCCAAGAATACTAACACTTCTAGATCTATGACTTCCTTTTGTGCTGGTGTCATAGGGTGTTTTCAGACGTTACGAGATCACGGTGAACCACACTGAACCACGCTCAACCCCCCCGCGGGGCCAAAGGGCCCGGAACGTCTGAACGGCGTGCGCCAGATGTTCATCACGCTCAATACCCACATGGGGTCAGTTTGAACCACGCTTCCCGGGCTAGCCGGGGGAAGGTCTCGGGAAGCGTGGTCAAACCAACCCCCACAGGGAACCAAGCAAAAGTAACGTCTGGACGCCAATCCCCCAGCGGAACCAAAAAAATGGAGCCCCGGCCGGGGACGAGGCACGCAGCGTCGCTGCCAGGCAACCAGCACCAACACAAACACCGGAGGGAGATTTAAAGCGAGAGCAGCAGCAAGCAAGCGTGGCGGGATGGAGCGAGGAGGGAAGCGGAAGAGACCGGAGGCACGAACAGCGACAGCGGCGGCACAGGAGGCGGAGGACGTGCAGCCAGGCCCAGCGATGCAGGCGGAGGGGGCACAGGTGCAGGAAGGGGGCACACGGGAGCACCCGACCAGGGAGGCGCCCCGGGAACACCAACCACAGCTGCAGCCGGGTCGCGCCGCCCCGGGGACAGCGGCCGGAACAGGCCCACAGGAGGCACCCAGGAAACGGGTAAGGGCACCCACTGGGAGGGGAACAGGGGGCACAGGGGAACCCCCTGTGGAGGGGGCCGGGGGGACCCCGGGCGGAAGGCAGGGGGGCAGGGGGACCCCGGGCGGAGGGCAGGGGGGCAGGGGGCCCCCGAGAGGGCCCACACCCTCACCCAGCAACCAACCACCCCCCTTCCCCCCCCCAGACACGAAAGTCGGCCCGGGCGGACGAGCCCCAGGAGGAGCCCGGCCCCCGGCCCCTGGAGGCGCACCCCCAGGAGGAGGTGGAGGAGGAGCACAGGCAGGTGCAGCAGGAGCTGCACCGGGAGGAGGAACAGCAGGGGCCCAGCCGGAGGAAGGCCTATCACAGAGGGGGACAGTGGGGCCTCCAGGAGACCCGGGACTTCATACGGATCTGGGGGACCCTCGAGTACCAGGTGGAGCTCGCAATAAACCAGCGCAACGAGCATGTCTACCGGGACATCGTGCGCGACATGGAGGCGGCGGGGCACGAGCGCACTGTCAACCAGTGTCGCTCGAAGGCCAAGGAGCTCAAGAGGGGGTACAAGGCCCTCAAGGACAATAACAGCCGCTCCGGCCACGGGGCCCGCACCGCCCCCTACTACGATGCCCTGGACCGCATCCTTCACATGAAGGGCTCCATAGTTGCCCCACGCCTGGTGGGCAGCGCTGTGGTCCAGGGCAGGGAGCGGGCCGAGGTACCCCCTCCCCTCGCCGCCCGCCCGGTAGACACGAGCTCAGGGGACCCCCACCCCCAGGAGGACCACCCGGGACCCGCAGAAGCCCCAAGGCCCCCCCCCAGCAGCAGCCCGGAGACATCCCAACGCCGGGCCGGCCAGGCGGAGTCGGAGGTCGGCACCTTCACCACCCTCAGCCAGTGGTCCCAGGGGGAGCACTCCCAGGGTGAGGCGCCGGCCTCCGAAGGCTCGGAGACGGACATAGAGGGTAAGCGGGCCCCCAGGGCAGGGGGGGGCACGACCAGGGGGCCGGTGGCAGGGGCGGGGGTGGGGGCCCTGCTGCAGGGGCCACAACCAGCCCCCTTCACCCGCTCCCCCCTCTCCCGCCCGCAGGACATGGGGAGCCCCAGGACCGGGCCAGCGAGACGGTGCAGGCCCCCGCGGAGGGCACAGGAGAGCAGGTGCCGGACCCAGGTAAGGCGGGAGGGCTGGGATTGCGGGAGGGCCCCCCGGGCGCCAGCCCAGGGGGGCCTCTGGCCTCAGTGGGGGAGGGGGGGCAGGGGGCCCCGGGACCCGACCCCGCTAGGGGACAGGGCCCTGCACTGACCCACCCGCCCATTTCCACAGGGCAGCCCCCGCGCGCGGCGCCTCCGCCGGCCGCAGCCCCAGCCCAGCGGATGCGGGAGTACCGGGCGCGGGTCCGCAGGCGCAGGGAGGAGCAAGCGGAGGACATCGTCCGCAGGGCGGAGGAACAGGGGGAGCGCATGATCGCCTCCGTGGACCGCATGGAGGCGGCCATAGAGCGGTCCATGGAGAAGGCCCTGGAGACAGACCGCCGGCTGGAGGCGGAGGTGCGCCTGGAGCGGAGGCGGGAGCGCCGGGAGCACCAGCGGCAGCAGGGGCTGCTCAGGGGCCTCCGGCAGGACATACAGGGCATGGTGCGGGAGCACAGTGCCAAGATGGACAGGTCCCACGACATTGGGACCTCCCTGCTCCTGCATGCGGGCACCATGTGTGCCTACGTGATGGCCGGCGCACCTCCGGGCGCCCTGCCCGCCCAGGTCCCCATGCCGGGCCCCTCGGCGCCCCCGGGCCCAGCCCTGCCGCCCCTGGCGCCCCCCCGGCCCCAGGGCCCTCGCATGCGCCTCCCAGTGCCCCCGGGCCTCCGGAGGGTCCAGCCCCCCCGGGGCGCGACCGGGGCACCGGGCACAGCTGCCCATCCGCCGCCCGGCCCCCTGCCGGGGCCGGGACCGGCCCAGGACACGGCAGGGGACACGGACAGTGGGGGGGAGGGGAGCTCCCAGAGCTCGGTGGGCCCAAGCGGCCGCACGAGGGGTCGGCCCAGGAAACGCGGGGGGATGGTGGGAAGGGGGGGGAGGGGGAGGGCCACATGAGGGCGGGTGGTGGACGGGGTCACGGGGACGGGGGTGGGGAGGGGGCACAGGGTGATTGTGTGCACTGTGTGGGCAATAAAGTGTTGTAAAGAGACAGTTGTCCCCGGCCCGTTTGTGGGGGGGACAGGGCTGTGGGACCGCGTGTACAGGGGCATGGGCACGGAACGGGGGGTGGGGCCCCCAGGGGCGGGAAGGCCCTCACAGCGGGCCCCCCCGGGCGATGTGGGTTGCAAGGGCGTTCCGGATCCTTTTGGCATACCGGTACTCCCGGGGGTTCCCTGCGTTCACGTACAGGGGAACAGGACCGGGGGGCCGGTGGGGCTCGGGGTACTCCAGGGCCGCCCCCTCGGTCTCGCACACATTGTGCAGAACGCAGCAGGCACCGATCACCAGGGCGGAGGTGGGGACGGTGAAGTCCAGGCGGCCAGCTAGACTCCTCCAGCGCTGCTTCAGGGCCCTGAAGGCACGCTCCACCACGGTCCGGCTCGCACACAGGCGGGTATTGTATACCTGCTCCGCAGGGGTGCTCGGGACAGGGTAGACCTTCATCAGCCAGCGGGTCAGGGGGTAGGCGGGGTCCCCCAGGATGCAGGGGGGCATGGGAACACCCTCGATCCACCTCATGCCCATGTCCGCGAAGTCCCCCCGGTACATGCGGGCATAGAAGGGGGAGATGGTCATGATCCTGGCGTCGTGACTCCGGCCGGAGTTGCCCGTGTAGATGTCTATGAAGCGGGCCCGGTGGTCCACCACCCCCTGCAGGTGCAGGGAGTAGTATCCGTGCCGGTTCACATACTCCAGGGCCTCCCCCGCGGCCGGGCGCAGGATCTCGATGTGTGTGCCGTCCACGGCTCCGATGCAGTTCGGGAAGCCCCCGGCCGCGAAGCCAGCCATCACAGCGCCCTGGTCCAGGAGCTGGATGGTCCTGTCGAGGAGCACGCCCTCCACAGCCTCGCACACATCCCGCACGATGCAGGCGACCGTGCTGAGCCCCACCCCGAAGTGCTGGGACACGGAGCGGCAGGAGTCGGGCGTTGCGAGGGCCCAGACCCCTATGGCCACCCGCTGGACCATGGGGATGGGCTCCCGCATGGAGGTGTGCTGCCGCTCCAGCCAGGGCGTGAGGAGCTCCGCTAGGCGCAGCAGGGTGGCCTTGCCCATCCGGAAGTGGGACCCCCACTCGGCCTCCCCCCAGTGGGCCTGGGCCCGCTCCCACCAGGCCTGGGGCCGCTCCGTGACCCATAGGCTCCGCGCTATGGGCATAGCCAGCAGCGCTGCCCGGCGGAGGGTCTGCGTTGCCCAGCGGAACCGCCTCGCGGCCCCTCGGAGCGCAGCGGGCCGGGTGAGGCTCCGGCAGGCGGCCAGCCACGCCCCCCAGGCCCGGCGCCGAGCCCTGAGCCGGCCACGGACTCTCCTGCGGGCCTGCTGGCCCCGGAGGCGCACGCCAGCCCGCAGGGCCAGGACATAGCGCAGGCGGACGGCCAGGTGCACCCTCTCGGTCAGGAGGCACAGCTGCTCAGTGTGGTCACGGTGCCACTCAGCCGCGAGCGCGAGGAACATCCAGTTCCCACCTGCCCTATCGCGCTCCATGGTGCTGGGGCCCCGGTGGGGGCTGGGAGCGCTTATGCCGGCCCGGTGCTGGTGGCCCCGCCCGGGGGTCGGCCTCGCGGCCCTGCGCGCGCCCTGTGCCGGTGCATTCCGGCTGCTCCCGCCCCCAGCACCCCGGGCCCCCTCCCCTCGCTGTTTGTAGCGGGATGGCCTTGAAGGTGCGATTAGGCAGACAGAGAGCTCGCTGTTGTTCTCTGCAGCTGTGCCGGGCCCGCACCCCACGCCTCGCTCTGTTGTGCTACAATGTTGCGGTGCGGGCCCGTGTTCCCTGTCCCGGGGGCCGGGCCGAGCCTCTCCCGGCCCTGGGCAGTCTGTGTGCCCTCCGGGCTCCGTGTCCCATTCCCTGTTGTGCTGGACCATGGCTGGCTGCCCATCCATGGGGCTCCCGCTGTCCGGCCCCCAAGGGGCCCCCCATATCTGGGCCTTCCGCGAGACCATGTCTCTGTGCGACCTGTGGCACACCCCTGCCGTGCAGCTGCTCCTGGCCGGGCCGGGGAGCCGTGCAGGTGCCTACGAGAGCCTGAGCTCCGGGCTCCGTTACTTTGGCCATGTGGTGAGCGCCCGTGATTGCCGGCTGCATGCGGAGGCCCTGGGGCTGGCTCGTTTCCCCGAGGGGCGCATCCCGGAGGTGCTGTGCGCCCATGTGCCCTGGAGCGCCTCTGAGACCGTGTCAGCGCTGGTGGTGTGTGGTCTGGGCGCCTACTCGGAGTGCCTGGCCGAGGGTGGCCCTGCCTTGGCCGTGAGCTACTTCTCCTGTGTTCACGGGGCCCGTGGGTACCAGCGCACCCGTGGGGCGGCGTTCCAGCGGCTTCTGGAGCTGGGGCATCTTCCGTGGCCCCCTTCTGCTGCCTGCTGTGTGCCGGAGCCCTCCGCGGTGGAGATGTCATCCCTGTTGGCGGTGTGGGCGCGTGTGGATGTGCAGCTGGCCCTCACCATGCCCGATCCCTTCGAGGCCTACTACCTGATCGCCCACTACATGTCCTTGCAGGGGTACCGCCGGGGCATGCTGCACTGGCCCCACCTGGTCCACCGGGCGGGCCACCCGGGCCCTCGGGCCAGCGGGGCCCCCGGCAGCGGCCCGTGAGCCCCGCGTCGCTGGCCTGCCCCCCCCGGCGTGGTGCCCCCGTGTGGGCTCCCGCCCCGGCCCGGGGGGGGGGCCTGGTCCCCGCTGGCCGCTCCCGACCTGCGGACCCCACCTCGGTGAGCTCCCGCCCGCCTCGCTGCTTGCTGCTGCCCCTGGCCGTGGTCCTGGGCCCCCTCCATCCCCGTGACTCCGTGGGTGCTGCCTGAGCGTCGCTGGTGCTGCGGAGGAGCACCGCTGGACCCGGCTGCCCTGCCTGTGCCAGCCTTTGACTGTGGGGCCCCCTTCCTCCTCCTCCTGGCGCCCCTCCGCCGGCCTCGCTGTGCTTTGGGGGCCCCCAACGTGCCTTGCTCCGGGGGTCCCCCCCCCCCTCCGAGACTGCCTCTGTTCCTGTGGGGGCACCTCCTTGGACTGGACTGGACTGGGGTGGTGTGGGGGTTGCTGCTGTCCGTGCCTTGCCCCGTGGTGGTGCCCCCCCCCTCCCTGCCGGTGTTCCGGGTGGGGCGTTCCGGGCGCCCCTTCCCCCCTTCCCGGCCTTTCCCTGGTGTGTGTGTGTGTGCCCGGGCGTGTGGCCGTGCATTGTGCCCTGCTGCGGGACCGCTGTGTGAGCCGGCTGTCAGCCTGTTCTCGCTCTTCCCCCCTCCCTTCCCGTTTCCCTTGTGTGGGCGTTCCCTTGAGTGCCTTGTGGCTTCGTTTGCCCTCAGTCGGCCATGTCTGTGTCCCGCCCCTGCCCGGTGCCTTGTGGGGGTTTAGCGCCCGCCGGGGGTTCGGCTGCACGTCTGTTGTGCTGCCACGGGCCGTGATGGTGCGGCCCGGTTCCGGGCCGTGGTCCCGTTCCCGGCACGTCTGTTTGGGTCGTTTTCCAACCCCCGGGCGTGGTTGCGCTGTTCGCCCCCCCTGGTGGTTCGCTGTGGTGAACCGGCCGCCCGTAACGTCTGAAAGTACCCATAGATATTAAATGGCGACAGTTCCTCGATGCAAGGTAAATGTGAAAGTGTAACTGAAGTTGTTTGTAATATATATTGTTTATTTATTATTATTATTATTATTATTATTATTATTATTATTATTATTATTATTAGACATTTATATAGTGCCAGTCGTATGTCCTAGTGCTGTACAGAACATAGAATTAGACGTGGTCCCTGCCTGTAGCTTACAATCTAAAAGACAAAGATAAAGGGGGGGAGACAGGGAAAGGGGACAGTGGGAGAGACAGGGGATTCTTCAGTTGCATTGTTGGAGATTATATAGCTGATTTGTTCTGATATCTTGATGTTTTAATTATGTTGATTGTTTAATGCTTATTTTTTCTATGTCAAATTTTTATGGTAAGTTTGAAATGACCTTATGGTCTCTCAATAAATTATTATATATATATAAATACACATCACCTAGGAACATAAGTTCCATTTATAAACAGACTTGGGCATTTATGAACCTGAAGCCATTAATTATGAGACTCAGGTTCCAAACCTCTAAATATTCAAAGTACTCAATTGGTGAAATACTTGTTCACTCCAAGCAAACTCTGTTCACTTCACCAATAAAAAAACTTTGAAAATCAGGTAGTTCACTTCTGAAAATGATAATTAGGTTCCTAGATCACTTAAGCTGTTTCAGTAAAGTTACCTCAAAAACATAGATAGAGATAATATCAGCACACACAGTTCTACTAATCCTAAGGAAATTCTGCCTTATACACCCTTCTTAAACTACATAAAAGTTCTGGGGGTCCTACTGATTACAGTGACATTTGTCTGCACACTGATGGAGAGTGTCCAAAATACTGAGTATTTGCTTTGTACCGTTAGACAGCAGTCCTTGTCCTTTTGTATTATCCCAATGTTTGGAGTGGTTTATTTGAAATAAACCCTGCACAGAAGGAAATGTGAAATCTATATTTGATTTCACCTCAAAAATAGCACTTTTAACTAGGGCTGAAACAAGATTTTGCCAAAATGGGAAATCTCATAAAAATCCTGGTTCCTGATACCATCTCAGTCAAATCAAGAAAGGGCCTCTCAGTACTTGGTAATAACTCGACCAACGTTTTGTTTCTCAATTTACCAACTTTCCACTTACATGGAGGCGATCCCGTTTACCGCTTTGCCATTTACCACTTTGCTGTACATTTTAAAATCTTGTGAGGTAATGCCAGTGTAATACTGAATTTCATTCACTCCATCTTCCCTTGTACTCCATCTTCCCTTCCAAAGAGTTCATGGCTGCCATGGCAACCATGGACTTGTCCCAGGTGGTCAACTGCCCGACCCATGTCAGGAGGGGGGGCCATACCCTCGACCTGGTCTTCTGCTCCAGCCTTGATGCAGGTGATCAATTAGTGAGGGATGTGAGGGTCACACCTTTGTCATGGACGGATCATTATCTCCTACAGGCCAGCCTCTCAGTGCACCACCGCCAGAAGGGGATTGGACCAGTTAGGTTGGTCCGCCCTCAGAAGTTGATGGAACTGCAGCAGTTCCAGGAGGTTCTGAGGGAGTTAACCTTATACACTGACAGTCACTCTGTCGATGAGCTGGTTCAGCATTGGAACATCTTGATGGAGGAGGCCATTGACAGGGTGGCTCCGAGACGTGCCCTGCCTCTGTCTCATTACTGCCGGGTCCCTTGGTTTACTAAGGGACTGCGGTGTATGAAACAGGTAGGCCGGACAGTAGAACGCTGGCACTGGACTCACTCTGAATCTGACCGACTTCTCCATAGGGCCCATTTGCGGTGAGGCTGTGAGGACAGCAAAGAAAGAGTTCTTTGCTGCCCTCATAGCATCTGCAAAGTCATGTCCAGCAAAACTGTTCCAGGTGGTGCGGGGACTGATCAGTCCAGCCTCCCTCCGCCTGGACAGAGACTTGTCCCAGGCCCACTGTAAGGAGATTGCCATCTACTTTGCAGACAAGATCTCTCAGTTCCAGAGTTACCTTTGATGCTGGGTTGGAGGCAGTAGGTGAGGAACGCGAGGTTATGGAGGCACTGACACCGTCTGGTTTACCTTCTTGGGATGAGTTTCAGGAAGTGACAGCCAGCTGATGCGGTGGATGTCCTGGGGTCTGTTAGAGCCACCAGTTGTGAATTAGATTCATGCCTGTCCTGGTTGGTGAAAGTCTCCAGGGAGACTTTGGTGACGGTGCTGGTGAGGGTAGTTAATGCATCCCTTTTCCAGGGGAGATTGTCAACCTGTCTTAAGCAGGCTGTGGTGTGCCCCCTGCTGAAGAAGCCATCTTTGGATGCGGACGCACTCACCAGCTACCGACCCGTCTCTAATCTTCACTTTTTAGGGAAGATTATTGAATGGGTGGTGGTGATACAGCTCCAGGCACATCTGAATAACATTGGCTTCCTTGACCCTTTTCAGTCTGGGCTCTGCCCCGGCTATGGTATGGAGCTGGCGTTGGTGGCCTTGGTGGACGATCTCCACTGGGAGATGGATGCAGAATGTTCAACATTTCTGATCCTGCTAGATTATTTATTATTATTATTATTATTATTATTATTATTATTATTATTATTATAATATAGTGCCAGTCATGTGACCTGGTGCTGTACAGAACATAGAAATAGACATGGTCCCTGCCTGTGGCTTACAATCTAAATCTCTCGGCTGCTTTTGATATAGTGTAACATAGGCTGCTGCTGAGACGACCGCGAGACCTGGGGGGTCTGGACGGGGCTGTCCTTGGATGATTCCACTCATTCCTCTTGGGGAGAAGCCAGAGGGTGGTGCTGGGGGCTTAAACATCAAGCCCATGGGCCTTGACCTGTGACGTTCCGCAGGGTTCAATTCTGTCTCTGCTATTATTTAATGTGGATATGCAGCCCTTGGGGGAGATCGTGAGAGGGTTCGGGGTGTGCTGTCACCAATATGCTGATGATACTCAGCTGTACCTCTCATTTTCAACTGACCCAGGTCCTGCTGTTTCATTACTTCCCAGTGTTTTGAGGCCGTGGCAGATTGGATGTGGCAGAGCAGACTGAAGCTCAAACCCGACAAGACAGAGGTGATGGTGGTGGGCAGGGCAAGGGAGGTGTTGGCTCCCCTTATTGGGGGGGGGTCTTCCCTCCTGTAGCCCAGCAGGTTCAGAATCTGGGAGTGCTTTTGGATGCAGACCTCCATTTGCATCAACAGGTGGAGGCGGTGAGTACAACTGCCTTCCACCAGTTGTATCTGATGCGGAGGCTGCATCCGTACATTTCCAGGCCCGACTTGGCCACCCTCACCCATGCCTTCATCACCTCGAGGCTAGACTACTGCAATGTGCTCTACGTGGGGCTTCCCTTGATACTGGTTTGGAGGCTTCAATTAGTGCAGAATGCGGCGGCCCGTCTCCTCACAGAGACGGGTCGGTGGGAGCACATAACGCCTGTGCTCCGCACTGTGCACTGGCTGCCTATAGTGTACCAAGCCAGATTCAATGTGTTAGTGTTGACTTATAAAGCCCTGAATGGTCTCACACCTCAGGGACTGCCTCGCCCTCTGCACCTAAGAGTGATCCCTTCGGTCCACCGGGAGAACCTTTCTGGAGGTCTCCCGGGTAAAATAGGTGGCCACAATGGAGAGGGCATTCTCGGTGGATGGGTCGCGACTCTGGAACTCCCTCCTGGAAGAAGCCCCCCTAGCCCCAGGTCTTCTGGCTTTTCACCGAGTCTGCAAGACCTGGTGTTTTGCCCAGACCTTTGGAAAGGGGGATGGGAGGGTGGAGTAATTGGGGGTTATTTGGGGGGCTAAGATATTTTAAAATTTGTTGTGGTTATAGTGTTTTATTGAATGTTATTGATGTGGTGTTTTGGTTTTGTAAGCCGCCCCAAGATGCCGTAGGCATGAGGGGGTGGCTAATAAATATAAATAAATAAATAAATACTTCCAAGTCACTCAGTGGGCATTTTTGCACACACATTAAAGTTCTGAATTTTTCAATCTTCTGGATTTACAAGTCTACAAGTAAGTTCTGGATGCATTTTTCAAACACACACTGCCCTGAGGCAGTTACTGGATGCATTCTGCACACAAACACAGCCCTGAGGCCACCTAAGGTAGCCGCAGCTGTAGACATGGCAGGCTGCCATGGAAACCAAGTGACCACAGCTGCCTGGAGCAAAGCAATTTACCAGGAGGACTTTTTACACACAAAAATTCTGGGAGAAGTTCTATTCAGAAGTTCAAAGATCTGGATGTTTAAGATCTGGGTGAGTGGTTTAGACACACAGAAAGTTCAGGATGTAACAGCAAACATCCAGGAGAAATGTGTGTGTAAAAACACCCATTGTTGAACACCTCAGGTCTCACTTCGGTTTTATGAAATTCCAGCAACTATGGGTATTTTCAGACGATACGGCGGCC